>LRSR01001091.1:0-129586 GCA_001579985.1 Hypsibius dujardini
AACGCATTTTCTGCAATAAAAACCACAAAGCATACAGTTTAGATTCCATGAGGTCTTAGTCGCCGACGATATCATTTTTGCCTCTAAATAAAAAGACATGAACATCCATTGGGATGACTTCGTTTGGCTATTTCTTTACAGAATTCTGTATTGATGATCTTCCTTAACCCGTTAACGCACAACATCCTCAAATGACGACATGGCGACCTCCGAATTTTCAAGCAAAGACAATTGAAGTGATTCCACTTTACTCAACTGATTTTGAAAATTGGTGTATTGCTTGACATTTAAAAATCATTGTCGAGTCATTTGCTGCTTGACCAAGGTCCGGCAGAAACTGCCAAAGTGGCCCGTATTTTACTTTTTTTTTCTAGAAAGGTATCCGTAGGCTGCAGGCTGTGGCAAAATTATAAAAACACGTGAGTTTTTGCATCCCTCAAGTTGATCATTTATTGCTCGTCTCAAAAAATAATTATATGAATCCGATTGCTGAATAGAACGTACCCAGTGTCCAATAACAGTGCCAAAGAAGGTGTCCGATTTTTGGTAAAAAAGAATGAATAAAAGTGATTACTATGGAAAGTCACGGATTGACTGATCTTTTGATCAAATATGGCGCGGATCAGTGTATAAGAAACACTTTTCATCGGCGATTTTGTTTCTAACTCGACAGTGCACTGTGGTCAGCCAAAAAAAATAATTTTATTGTCGGCCAGAAAAATTGACACTTTTTTATTAATTGAACGGAAGTAAGCAAGGGTAAAATATTTTTAGCCCTCAAATCGTGTCCGATCTGTTACCGGGGTGTTAACGGGTTAAACAATAATAAGAATTCGGATATGTCTAATTTCCAATTAGAAAATTCTTTGGAAAAGTTCAAAGTAGATTAAGGAACTTAAAATAAATCAAGTTTCTTGCAAATTTCCTTTATCTTTCCCAAAGGATCTTTTGCAAAAACATTTCACACAAATATAAGATTATAGAGGCCGCCGCAATACAGGAAGCAAGGCCTTACCCAAAGTTTCCGTGTTCGTCTTTGGGTCATACTGACTGAACACTACCGGGTAGTAGACCATCCGATGCAGCTTGGTGCTCCTCCTCACTCGATGCAGCAGGCCTCCCTCGAATGTCATGTCAACATCCACAAAAAACAGCAAGCTGCTCGGGAGAAAACGCGCGGCACCTGCTTGCAGCGCCCGCGCTCGCGAAAAGTTGCCCGCCAACTCCACCAGCTCGATCAAGTGACTGGGAAAACGGCCCTTTAGTTCCCGCACTTTGCCCGCGATGCCGTCGGACGACAGGCCTTGAGCGAAATGCATCAACGTCAAGGAAACTGACTCATTTCGCGAAAAGCAGACATGTTCCATCACAGTCAGGAAACGGGAGAGCGTCTCGAGACGTCCGGAGATCGGAACGATGAAGTGGACCGTCACATTGCCGGCGGCGACGGCGCAGTCGTACTCCTCATCGGACAAGGAGTTTTTAGCGAAATTCCCAGCACCACCGGAGTAGTAGCGGATGATATCGCCGAAATCGCGTTTGAGGTCGTATACGGCTGGCCCGGTGCCAAGGCAGTTTTGTTCTTCGACCAGTTGGAGGGGGCCGAAGGCTTGCTCGAGATGAGCGTGCCTGCGAACGGGTGCGGTCATTTTACGGCCAGTGTAACGTCGGTAGACGAGGTGAAGATCGAGGACGTAGTGCACGGCGTGGAGGGGATCGACGCGCTGGAAGCCGTAAAGAAGGTCCTTGAAGTCGATTATGCGGCCTGGAACAGAACAGACTTTCAAAATTCATATACGAGTACACGGACAGATAGATACTAGTAAAACAGATAGATCACACACAGGTAGACAGACTGACTGACAGACAAACAAATGGATCGACACAAAGACAGACACAAACAAACAGACAGACAGACAGACATAGTACAGAGAGATACACAGAGAGACACAGACAGACACAGATGAAGAGACTTACCTCGTTGTTTGGAATACCGATTGATAGAGTCCATCATCTGCATGATCAAGTCATTCAGGGCCCATTTCATGGAAAACTTTGGTGACCGGCGTGGGTTGTAATCGAGATGAGAATAAAGGGTCTTGGAGAAAAACTCCCATTCCAGCACTTCGTCCGGATGTTGCGGTCGAAACCGATGCAAGTTCGGTCGTGCCAGCGCCGAATCGGTCTTCTCGTAAAGAAAGGTGTTCATATCGTTGACGTCGCGTTGCAGGCCGACTACTTCTTGGCGCAGATTGGAACCCTTCAGAGCGTTATAGTAGTTCTGGATGCGGTAGAGGTGCTGAGAGGTTTTCACCGGATGCAGGGTGATGGCGCGATGGACCTCTTTGGAGTGGAGATCTCTTGTGAAGGCCAAGGAACCGCTTCCGTTGTGGTAAAAAATCGTTTGCATCTGAAAGAGCACAACTCAGCACCTGGTAGTACCAAAACCAAACAATCCAGTACGTCGACAATTATACAGACAAATACCCCAGTAGACACAGCAGACAGACAATTCCGCAAAGAAACTGACACATAAACAGCTAAAAAGTCAAAAGAGCTAAATACCTCATAGGACCAGGCACAAGGTACACCGGCAAATTTTCTAATGCACCGACCGACTTCGACGTCTTCGTGGGTACTATAGAGATGTTTCAGGCAGTACTGAATGTTGGGCGCCATTCTCCGCAGGACTTCACGACTGATGATAATCCCAGGCCCGCCCATGCAGAAATTTTCACTACAAATACACACCAACGTACAGTGTATCATTACTGGATGGAACTCGTATACAGACAGACTGACAAAAAGCCAGTCAAACAGATAGAGAGGCAAACAAACATACATATATACGCACAAACACTCAGACATACAAACAGACAGGGCATACATTGCAGACATACAGACATACAAACGTACGTACCGTACCGACAGACTGAGAAACTAACAGACACAAGAGAGCCGCGTGACCGTTATTTGCCTACCCGGGCGCCAGACTCAGCATGCCAAATTCATCCTTATTCCCCATTCCTGCCTGTCCGATAAACAACGGCTTGCTACTGTTGAGCGACCGCAGAAAGTCCTCCATCTTATCACCCCTTACGAAAACCTGTAAGCAAAACAATCAAGTACTGTTTAACATCTCCGACCGGCTCGCAGGCGAAAAAGGGCTCACATCATCATCGGCGCGCATAAACCACTCGAAATCGTCCAGTAAATGGTCGTGCATGTACTTGAGCATAAGGAAAGACTTTTTTTGCGGCGGGTAGGCGTCCGTCACACCCGGCAGAGCGATCAACGGGAGATCAGGATATGAGCTGGTGGATCCTTCAGATGAGAAGAAGGCCATTTGGCCCGGCAGTTTCTGGCCCCATGTCCGGTAGACCGACAAGGCTCGTGTATCAAGAAACTTGGCCGCCGTCATCACACCGACAAACAACAGCCGGGAGGGGCTCTTGGACTTGCCGTCGATGGGAACGCTCTTTCCGGCGGAAGCTGGCGGGACAGGCTCGCCGCTGCTTCCTTGGAACATGTCCGAAAGGCATGGTGATAAATTCCGGTCGAGAAGGTAAAAAATGAGGTATCCTATGAAACCGCCGATGAGCAGTCGCACAGTCAGGTCCCAGACTCGAGCCAATCTCATCGTGGGTCACCTAAAAAAGCATGGATTGTATGCAAAGACGAAAGTTAGCCATTGATTCGTTGATTAGATTAAATTTTGACAACCAACTGTGTGGCCAACATATCTTTCAAAAAATTCTCTACTTTAAGAAAATGGTAAAATAAATTGATAACAATAATATTGTCTTCAAATAAACACAGTTTACCGTGAATTTAAAAAAAACTGGAGACGTTACATTATGCGCGGCGACGGCTTCGATTGATTGATTGATGGCCAAGGCTTTATAACAACTAAATTCCGCGAACTAGTATGATCAGATCAACGAAAATTGGAGGCCGGACTTTTAGCTTAGCTGTAGCCGGTTGATTGATGGGTTGATTGGCTAAATGTATAAAACGGCCTACATTAACTATTACGGCTTTTTTAATATCTTTTGGCATATCAGGACAGTTATTACATGAAAATAAGGCAGTCCCAAATTAAAAAATATAACTTGCAAACATAATTATCAGGAAAAACTACCTGTTGCGCATGGAAAACCTTAAGTTTACATGATTTTCTACTCACCATCAAGGGTTCTCCGGCTCGGAATAAAAGCACATGTGTGAGGATCAATTATTCTTCACATTCCACGCTTCCAGACGCCGGACCCTGAAGAAAAATAGTGATTCCGGCCTGGTCGCAGATCACGTAGAGGAGTTTTGGAATTTGAAAGTGCAGATAACTCAGGAGATGAGGATGACTAATTCCGGATATGCAGATGGGCAGTGCGCGGTGCGCGCATTTCACTGTGCACTGCACAACGCTGTGCATTGCGCACACGTCCAATTTTGTGCCGTAACTCGGTTTCTTCACGTGCTTGGTGCGTATTTCAAAGTAGTGCCACGTGACTATTGCGGCTGTACCGAGTATCGGACAGATTCGGTCAGGGCATGGCTGTTGACCGATTGAATAATGCTCTTGATTGGGTATTTTGATCAAGAGAATTCGAATTTTCCCCCATTTCTTGTCTGGCAATGTCTTGACTTTTGAGCGTGAATTTGATCAGTCCGCTGTGATGTCGTCCAGTTCCCATCGCCCCCCACCAACGGTATTATTAACGCCAGAACAGTATGAGCCATTCGGCGAGCGGGAATGCCTAGATAAGTTGCAGAAAGTGGGGCGAACCACGGTTTCGATTCGATTGCTGGCGGCCTGGATCTTTCATCACCGTGCGCATCTCCCGAAGTTTGTTAAGCTATGGATTGCCGAATTCAAAAGAGGTTGGTCTATTTTATTAACAGCTTTCTACGGCTACTGGAAGTGCGATTTCGCAATTCGCCTAGTAAAACTTCGAAAATGAAACCAAAAATAGTTTAGCATTTGTCTGTTGGTTTAAATGGTTGATTGATTACTGGGCTCAATTAATGTCCGCCGCTCTTTATTTCGAGTTTTATTCATATCGGCACCAATTTGTCATATTAAATGACTGACCGAATTGAAAATAGAACAGATATTGTATATTGTTTCGCCAGTTATTCTAAGTCCACCTAACTAGCCGAGCTGCAAAGGGAGATAGAATATTATTTGGCATTTTCCCAATTAATTCAACAGGTTGATTGATTGATCAGCTTGGTTGTAGTCAATGTTTCCTAACTTGCGGTGTGGATTTTTCCTCTCTACAGCGTCGCCTTCTCGTCGACTCAATCTCTACTACGTCGCCCACGAAACCCTGGCCCTGTGCAAAAAGAAGAAATACGACAAGGGTTTCAGTTGTTTCCAATCCGTTTTACGAGAGGCTACCGTTTATTCCCGGTACGTCATTATATTTTTTTTCACATTCCTCGTATTTGTTGTTGTTTTCTTTTATTTTGATATATTCCTAATTTTTTTGTCAAAGTTAGCTTAGTAGCCTTGATTTTTGTTTGCGATTTAAGCAAACACATTAAGAAAATGTGGCTATTCTTTAGTTGGGGAAAAAAGAAAATATAATACATGACTCTATTTTTCTGAATTGGAATAATAGGGTCTGTTCCTTTAAATGTGATGTTCAGAATAGATATCCAACTTGGATATCTTCAATCGAAGCTTGTATTTCCGAGTATTCCGAATGTTTGTCATCCTTATCTGGAGTGGAGTGGAGATGAATTAAACTTTTACGTGTTGCGTTTCAGGGATAAGGAATGCAAAATCGGAGTGCGGAAGGTGTTCAACATCTTTGCAGATGCCTCCTTTTTTCCCGACGAATTCCTCCACAACCTCCGGACTGATCTCGAGCGTGGGAAATCTTCCTCCAACTACAATAAGGTCGTGCTAGCCGAATTCGATCCCGCTGTGATAGAGAGCATCAACACCGTAATGGAGGAGTTTCGACATCCCGGGTTGGATAAGCTGGAAGAGCGGTATGCGGAGAGTGGCGTCGCCTCCGCGCTAGAAGCCGGCCCAGATGTCATCACAAACATTAAAGGTCGGTATGCTTGATCGAGTGATTCTTTTTATGGAGAAATTTTTAGGCAGGACCCTAGACAAACAGACAAACAAAGACGCAGACACTCTGTCACACGGATAGATAGACACAGACAGACACTTAGTCAGATACATATCAATTAGATGCATGGGTTAACTGAAGGATTGATTGATTGATTGTTGGGTACAGAGCATGCTGTAGGGAAGGAGCGTCTCCAGAAATTCGATCACGCCTTCACTGTGATGGCCGAGCTGGCGGACGCGCGCGATCAAGATCTGAAGCACGAGTACGACCTGCTGAACCAGCTGGAGCTGCTCCGTGTTTACTATAGCACTACGACGAAAGAAGCTGATCGAGTCATTGTTGCGTACCGCAACTACGAATTTGCCGCACAAAAGGGAATGCAGGCGCTGGAGAAGGCGCAGAACCTATTGAGTATCCCGCTCCCCGGCTCGGTACCCAGACCTGTCACAGTAGCAGAGATTGTGGGATTGAAAAGCGGTTCAGCCGCTGAAAATGAGACTATCGATATGGACATGGACATGTCAGATGATGAGGAGAACGTTGGATGCGATCCCGGGAAGAAGAATATCGAATCGGTCCAGCCAAGCGTAAGTGCTGTGAAACTCTCAAGTCATCCAATTTATATTGAATTTGTTTAGATTCATTGATTTTAATTCGTTTTATACCGTAGTTATTGGTTTTCAGTCTCACTCCCACGGTAATTTTCAGAATCTAATCTTCGCTGGCCTTTTAATTTCTAGAATTTTTTATTTAAAATTAAATTTAAAGTTCCACTATTACTTCCGACTATAGACCTTATTGCTTGCCTTCTCTAGATTCCGCCTTCGAACCGATCGTTTGAGCAGGAGACACCATCACAACACCCACCGCCACCACCGCCGCAGTTTCCCCCGACCAACGCCGCACCAGCCATAAGTTTCGAGGCCATCTTATCCAACTTTTCCACTCCGCGGCAACAGCAATTCCCCATCCCCGCTCCTGGGCTCCCATTTCCGCTTCATCCACATCAGCAACAACCGCATTTAAGCCAACAACAGAATCCCAACCAAATGCACTTCCACGCCAACAACACCTTCCCTAGCGGCCCAGTCAATCCACAGCAACATCCACAGCAGCGGCCTCCGCTGTTGTCTCCCAACGGCAATTTTCGTCCAGCTTTTGATTTCCATTCCGGTCCGTCCCAGCAGCAGCAGCCACAACATCCGTTTAGTTCGCAGGCAGGCGAGCAGCAGCAGCAGCAGCAGCGATTGTTCTCTCAGCCGCCTCAGTTTCAGCGACCTCCTCAACCATCCCACTTTGACCAGCAATCGAACCGGTATTCTGGTCCGCCTGTCTTTGAGCAGCAGCAGCACCTGCAGGATGGTGCGAGATTTCGCTTTGAGGGCGGGAATAATAATGTTCATGAAAATGGTGGGCCGCCACAGCCGAGGGTTTCGGGCTTTGACAACGGAAGGCATCACGCTTTGCCTGGTGCAAACAATTACCGTCCCCGGTTTGAAAACGACTCGCGTCCCTTTCACAATGGTACGTTCTTCACGTTGACAAATTTTTGGCATTGTTGCTCAATTTTTATCTTTTCAATTTAATCACCAAGTATCTTAGCGGAATTTAATTGAACTCTTTCCCTCCGATATTTTGTTTAAATATTAAAATAATATTAAATATATAATCGATTTTTAGTCCAGTAAAATTTGTGTAAACAATTTAATTTAAGATGGAGAGCACAGCTCATACTGGATAAAAAAACATTCGTAAAATTACCTAATGATATTTACTGATTTCAATGAAATACAAAAATAAATTTTATTATTGATAGGTATCGGTTTTTCTTATTTATGTGGATGATTTAGATAGGTATCTTGAAACGCCATTTTGTCTGAAACATTTTAGGATTTTTTGGAAACTTCGCCTTGATTCCAAATAAATAAAAAAATCTCAAAATGTTATTGAGCCATGCTTTTTCAGCAGAAGGCAACCAGTTAGTGGGACCCAGACCAGCCGGCCCTCCACCGGGACATTTGGATCACCGGGAGTCATTCCCTCGCCATCCTTACCACCAACAGAATCACGGTGGACCACCCAACCAAATGGGAACCTGGTTCTCCGCCCCGTCCTCGGTCCTCACTGTTCTGACGCCCATCAAGGAAGCCGTCGCCGCACCGCCTCTGGCTGTGTCAACGGCAGCCTCATCTCCGGACACCTCACCTCACATCCATCCGCTACCGCACTCACCCTTCCCAAACAACAACAACAACAGCAACAACGATCGAATTGCTTCGCCAAACTTCGATGTAGACAACTTTGACGACATCATCGAAGAAGACGATTCGCAAGAGGAAGAATATGTTGAAAATGTCTCTGCCGAACCGGAAGCGGTGTACCCCTCCCACGGACAAGACCGACCTCCCCTTCTTCCGGACAGACCCGAACGGCCTCCCCTCTTACAATTCTCCACACCACCCGGTTCATTCCGGCCGCAGTATGAGCTACGACCTCACTTTGATTATGGGGAGCCTTACCGACCGCCGTCGCTGCCTCGAAACAATTTCCGTCCCCCGTTCCGGCATCAATCAAGCAATCAATCAATAGCGCCACGTCATGACTTCCTGATGCCCTTGTTGCAATCTCCTCCTGCCATGCAACACAACGGCGGTGGCGGGCATTTCGATCCTTTCGCTTCTCCGACTCGCTTCAACAACGGTGTGCCCTTCAGATCGCCGGAATTTTTTGACGATAGAATGAACCTACCGAGACGGGAAGAGCGATTGCCGAAGATGGCGGCGGTGACAGGCAGTAATACCATCCCGGTGGCGTATAATCCCGCTTTGACAGCTGGCAGCGGGACGGATGAGACGCTGACCCAGCGACTGCAACGGCTAGCGCAGAGTCAGGCCGGCTCGACCAATATTGTCCTCACCTCGCCGAGTGGTGGCGATAATGGAAATGGATTTCAGGGGAGGAGATGATGACTAAGCTCCTTCGAACAGTTTTTCTGCACAGTTTTTCAGTATAAAGGTGAAGGGCGGATGCGTTGGAGTGTTTGTTGTTGTTCACATAACGGATTTTTGGACGGAAGAGTTTTGTGTTCTGGCTCGACTCTACTCGAGATTTTCTGGGTAGATTTATTATGTTAATTCTTTTGTTCTTTCTGGTAGTTTGATTGCAAGTAGACCTCGAATTTGATTTGATGTTCTTTGTTGGGTCCTTAGATTCGTGTGGTTTGTTGTGAGCGTGAGACCTAAACTCACGGGCGCAATGGGAACAGTTTAAAATGCTGAACCTTTCTTTCACAAGATTGAACACTCCTTGCCCTGATTCATGAAGCTGTTTAGCAAGTTACACCAAAGATTCTTCACTAATCGTAACGAAATTTGGGACCGCTGTTCCCACATCCATCTTATGGAACTTGATGAGATCGTTGAAGAAGATCGGCCTAGCAAAGTCCACGCCGTAAGGAAAGACCATCTCTCGCAGCTTCGTCGACTGATCTAAATCCCTCTCGGGTATCTTACCCTTATACAGAATGTCCATCAATTGCTTTAGTTCCTCAATGGTGTTGTCTGTTTTGTAGACAAACGGCACGCCCTGATCGTCCTCCAGCAACTTCCGGAAGAACCGACAGCCACTGGCTAGCACAAAGCGATGTGCCTGAACCCACTGCCAATCCCATGACTGGATAAAGGCGTCGCAGTACATTTGACTGTGCTGAAGACGGTACCGCGGTGCTAAGGAGCAGTGCTGACTGGGTCGCGGCTGGAAGACCCGGCTCTCGCGGCTGGTAGTAAACGTGGCCTCTGGCTTGACAATCTGCAGGGTGACCACCAGACAAAAGCCATCTTTGTAATTTTTCAGGTCCTTAACTGAGGAGATTTTGGGCCAGCCATGGCCGGATGTGCCGCGCTGGAATTCATCAATCTTATTGCGTGGACAGAGCATTAGATTTTCCATGCTGGTCTTGACTACGTTTTCGCCTTTCTCCGGACTGTTGACCACCGTGGCGGTGATACGGGCTTCAACCACATCGGTTGGCGATGCCTGGTAATATTGATAGTTAGGCGGCACTTCTGTTTACATAGATGCAATCAACAGCACACACGACACAAGCATTGAAATGTTGATGGCAAAATCATCTTCACAGGTATCGACACGGATACGTACATTAGACAGACACCGACACAGACAGACACAAATGCGGGCATAGACTTATAGAAATCGATGCCCATTTCTGTTCACCTGTAAGCGGACGTACAAGGAGGCCGACTTGAGCTCGTCATTGTGCGAATGACCCATCATCGAATACCCCGACGGATGGCCATACCTAAAGTGTAGTGTTAAAATTTTAAATCCAATCTCATGTCTTAAAACGGAGAAGACGTGCTTCTTCTGTGAGTATCAACTTACGTACGGATAAAAATGGACCGTCCATTTGGTCCCATACGGTCCGTCATGGGTGCTGCAGAAAGCTGGTGCCTCTCTACTCGACTGCTTCGTCGAGTCGTACAAATCCGGCGCCGCCTTAATGACGATATGCATAAACTCCCGGGCGATGTCTGTCCTGGCTGAGGTTATTCGTTCCCGGAGGTCCGCGCGTTTTTTTGTCAGCAAAGCCTGATCTTCATCTTCGAACGGTCCCATGATGAGTTCGTAGAATTCGTGACCGTCGTAGACGCCGTCTTCATCGTCTTCATCGGGAAAGTCGACGTAGCCGTCGTCAGAATCACTAGCGGCAAGATTGTCTGCTCCCACCGGTAAGACTACGGCTGCGGGTGGACTCAGGTCTTCACCGCTGCTAGAGGAGGCAGCGTAGACATTGATGCTGGACTGACTGTTTTCGCTGAAATCGTTCATTTTTTAGGGTAAACGGAGAAGAACAACGTTGACAGTGTAGTGTGAACCCAATGAAAGTTCGAAGCATAACTGTTCATAGAGTTTTTCTAGATAAAGCCAGCGGACGCGTCGTTTGAGGAGGGACTGTGTTAGCTCGAGGTCTAGGACTCTCAATGTCGGCGTTGCTGTGCATTGCTATTCATACGGTATAGTCTCCATTGAATTGCCGGAGAGGTCGAAGCCGACGAACTTGGGCAGATTGATATACACATAGACATTCAGTCAGTCAGTCAGTCAGTCAGTCGGTCAGTCAGACAGACAGACAGACAGACAGACAGACATTATTGCCTGCTTGTTTTATCCCACTCTTCGTGTCTGCCTTCCATGTATGTCCGAGTGTCTCTCGTGCTTGGGTTTGTCTGAATATCGGCCTGTGTCTCTGTTTGCTGTCTATGACTTTCGTGCCTGTTTCTGTGTCTCTTTGTATATATGTTCATCTGAAACTCTGAAAGTCTGGAGGATGTCTGTCGATATGTGCTAGTATGTCGAGACAAAAGATTGAAAACCAGTGGAATTGGAATTTGACTTCGTCGCCATTCCATTCCAGCTGTTCCTCGCTCTGGAACGAACTGTGCAGCAATCAAATTTCCAGCAATTTTAATAGTTTCTTAATCCCCATCTTCTGATTTATTTGCTGTGCTGAATTAATACATTCATGATGGTAGCGTTAGAGGACTCTGATTTTGCTGTTTTGGGGGATTCGATTGACTTGAATCAGGTGTGTTCCTTTTTCGCCCTATTTATTTGTTGTGATTTGTAAAATCAGCCGTGTTTTTTACCCTGGCATAGGTTGCTCCTCTTCCCGTTGCCAACACCGTGGCCTACGTCAAGCAGGCTACCTTGTTGATGGTGCAGCATCTCAACCGCTTCAGCGTCATTGCAGATGAGAAGCTCCGGCAGATGTCCACGGCCATTTCACGCCTCGAAACTGAGTTGACTATTTTGGAGAGCAAGGTAGAGAGAGAGCGTGCTGTATGCGATTGATTGCTTGATTGTAGCGAACGGACCTGATTTTTGCAGTTTTAACGATTATGGATGCTTGATTGATTGATTAGCAGTTGTGCGATTTTGCATTAACGGCCGCGCTTGACTGATCACTCAATAAAGTTACTGCTGACCGATATGAGCATGTTTATTGGATTGCTATGGATTAGGTTGTTAATTGCGATTTTAAATTCTTTTAAATCCAGAAGCAGTCCCTTTATTACGAAGGAAATACATTTTCTAATTGGATTTTTCCCCTAAACCCAAAAAATGGCAAATTAACCTACTCGTACTGTATTTGAACTTTCTCTGCTTATCGATAATATTTGCAAACGGATTTAAAAAATTGTTTTTTTTTTAAGTATATTAAATCTTTTGAATACTAGTGAGGGTTTTTTTTAATTTAATTAAAACACTTTTTTGGGAAATAAAATCGTGTTTATAATAGTTCCAACTATATTTCCTGACTTGACAGTTGGCGTCTATTCCGGGATTGGAAAATATTAAAGCCGCTGTTCCTATCGCTACCTCTTCCGGCGTTGGGGAAGTTGTTCCACCTGCTTCCACGGTACTGCCACCTAATGCACCTCAAGCCGTGGCCTACAGTATTCCACCCACCGCGCCTATGCCGGTAGGTCGTGCATAAATTTTAAAAATTGAGGTATTATAGTGTTTTTCATCCTGAAATTTTTCATAGTTGACTGTAACAGTGAACGAATCGAACCCCGCTCTCACAACGCCTCCCGTCTTTCCGACTTCCGTCTCCGCTGCACCAGACAGTCCAGTGGCACAGATTGTCGCTGATGCCGGATCGACTGTGGTGACTGTTCAGGAGGACCCGATCTATGCTAAATATTTCCGCATGCAGCGAATGGTATGGAAACCTTGTTTCTGTCGCGTCTGTATCTATCGGTGTCTGCCTGCCTGTCTGCCTGCCTTTTTTCTGTCTTGTCTGTTTATCTGTTTATCTATCTATATATCTATCTATATCTCTATCTGTCTATCTGTCTCTATCTGTCTGTCTGTCTGTCTGTCTGTCTGTCTGTCTGTCTGTCTGTCTGTCTGTCTGTCTGTGTCCCTCCTGATATTTGATTTGTGGTTCGTAGGGGGTTCCAGCGCAAGCTGTCAAACTGAAGATGCAGTCGGAAGGTTTGAACCCCAACCTTCTCGATACACCCACGGCACCTTCGCCTTCCGGTGGTGCTCCACCGAAAACGGCCGACAGCAGCGCGTCTGATGCCAGTGATTCCGACGATTCCGACTGATACCTAAAACCCCAAATACTTCTTACTTTACCTGACTCGTTTTAATTCCGTTTTTATTGTGATTCTGCTTTTTATCCGTTCATTTGTTAGTTATTCAGCGCGTTTTAATTAACATTATCGGCAGATTCAGATGAGCTGAGCACCAGTGTCTAGCTGATTTTATTTGATCGGATTACCTCAAGTGTACAGTAATCGCTCAAACAATTTGAAAAGAAAATAACTTTTTTCAGCCCTGAAATACAGAGTTCGAATATTAATCAGCGGGAGGCATTAACACCAGACGATGATAATAATAAGTAAATAAGACACGCCGTCGAGGAGAAAAAATTACAACACGAGACAGGGGGTAGGGTATAGTGTAGGAGAACCTGACCAAAGACGACTAGCTCGAATACTCTCGTTCGAGGCAAGGGGGGTTCAAAAACACACAAAAAACCACGAAGCTGCAGCGACAATACATAGATCCAGCTGGCCGCTTAATCTTGATCATGCTTCTTGTCCTTTGCCGGCTTCTGAACCTTCTCGCAGATGTCTTGTGTGAATTCTGAGCATTTCGCTTTGCCTCCCAAATCACCGGTGAGATGCTGCAACAAAAGGAAAACTATTCGTATCCAAAGACAAAAAAACAAAGCAGCCAGATAAACAACATGGGCACACAGGCACAGAGAAAAGCCGTCAGACATCTAGGCACAGGGACAAACAGACGTGAGAGAACTGGTGCCCAGACATACAAGTAAATTGAGAAACGAAAGGACATACAGACAATGAGACATACATACGGTTAATAGGACAGACAGACTAACGGACAGGCAGGCCATCAGCCAGACAGATAGGCATACACAGAGACTCCACGACTGATGACGATCAGACGACTCACCACTCCTTCTCTGATGGTGTCGAAACAAGCAGTTTCAATACGATCCGCGTAGCTGTTGAGTTTCAAGTGCCTCAGCATCATGACAGCACTGAGCAAGAGCGCAGTCGGGTTGGCCTTGTCCTGTCCAGCAATGTCGGGGGCAGTGCCGTGAACTGACTCGAAGATAGCAGATCCCTCGAAACCAATGTTGCCACTGGGGGTCACACCGAGACCACCAACCAGACCAGCGCATAAATCACTGAAGGAAGAAAAATATAAAGTCAATTCTAGCCCCTTTGTTCATTCCTTTTTTTTACCCACATCCGCTCAGCGTACCTGAGAATATCTCCGTAAAGATTCGGCATGCAAAGGACGTCAAATTTGGATGGATCTTGCACCATCTATACGAGTGCACCACCGATAAAGAAAAAGTCACAAACACGCAATGTCTGCCTGCCTGCGAGTAAACCTCCGCATGTGTGTGTCTGGTCAGTCTGGCTACCTGTCTCCCTGCCTGTATGCCAGCCTAGCTGCCAGTCTGTCTGCCAGTCTGTCTGTCTGTCTGTCTGTCTGTCTGTCTGTCTGTCTGTCTGTCTGTCTGTCTGTCTGTATGCTTAGCTGTGTGTGTGATGGATACTAACGTTTAGGCAGACGGTATCGAGGTACATCTCATTGAACTTAATGTCCGGATGATTCTCGGCGGCATCGCGGCAACATTGTAAAAATAGCCCATCAGACATCCGCCTGAGAAATGAAAGAAAACAAGTTGGTTTTATTTAAGTATTATAAGTAAGCAAAGATGTACTTACATAATATTGGCCTTGTGAACAGCAGTCACTTTCGACCGACCGTTTGCCTTGGCATACTCAAAGGCGAATTCGGCGATTCGCATGGATGCTTCGCGGGTGATGAGTTTGATACTTTGGACGACACCGTCTACTATCTGTCAAGATAGGAGAAGAAACGTGAATTTAATGAAATTATCTTGAAAAAATATGGCAACAAGAACATTGTATAGCCACATACAGTACATGTAAATACCACAGAATTTGGCCCTTATTTTAAATAAGGAGAATAATATGTTCATGTGTATCAAATATTACATTATTTACAAGTGGAAAGACTGACGAGTGAGCTTTTTCTTAAAGCAATTCATCTTACTAATAGACAGCCTGGCGAACATTCGAAGACCCATTCAACCAAGCAATCACTAAAAATCACGCAATGTCAACGTACCACGTGCTCAATACCACTGTACTCTCCTTCAGTGTTCTCTCGGATGGTAACGACATCTACATCGTCGTAGGCCGTTTTGAATCCTTCCAGCGACCGACATGGACGGACGTTGGCGTAAAGATCAAAGGCCCTGAAAAGACCGGGAAAGACCATCATCCACAGTTAACCAGTCACTAGCCACTCACACTATTATATTAATCTATCAACAAAACGTCGGCTTGTCACTACTTGTACTGGCTGCAACTGCATTAAGCTAACTACCAATCAAGCTAATTAATTTTAACTCATAATACACTGAAACGGCACTATTTACTCAAAAACCCAGTCAATTGCATCAAAAAGCTATGATTGAATGAAAAAGGCACAAGAAAATTCGCCAATTTGATTTCCTCAATCGACCAATCAATCAAATGAACTCTAACTGAGCAATCAGCCAATCAAGCACCGACTAATACGAAAGAACTCTCAGCCTTAAACTTTTATCGTCCAACAGTGGCCATCAACTCCGAAATCCCCAAGCATACTTTATAATGATTTCCAAAACTTACTTGCGAATGGCCAAATTCAACGAGCGATGTCCCTTGCCGACAGGTGTGGCCAACGGGCCCTTCAAGCCGATCTTGTGCTACAAGACACGGAAAATCTCACTTGAACTTCCACCATTATCTCCGAAACTTCCTTCCAGTCGCATTTTTCGCCACACACCTTAACGACACTGTCGATGGCAGCCTGCGGGATGCCAATTTTGCCGTCGGGACCTTTGACGGGCGTCACATCAACAATCTCCCAGGTGAGGGGCACCCCGGCCGCCGTGAAAATCTGCTGCACCGAGGCGGAAATCTCCGGCCCGATCCCATCACCGGGGATGAGTGTCACCGTCCTGGGCTACAAGGGAAAAATAGAGTGAACGTAGTGCGGGCAATGGGGAAAGGAGGGCGCGTACATTTGCGGCTGTGGGGATGGCGATCGGTTGTTGGGCTGCTCCTCCAGCTGCCGCGGAGGCAAAGTCGCGTGCCTGGAAGCTGACGGCACGTCCGGCGGCTCGGGTAAGTGCGGCGCGAAACATGGCGGCAATGGAGTCCGACGGAAATGTTGCGGGGCGCGAGGCGATGCGGGAACAAATGGGAGAGAGCGAGCAGGTTAAACTGGAGGATGATCAGGAAGATTATCGCCAGCCTTTTCGCTGATGAGTTCGTGCAGATCGGAAAAAATACTAGATAATCGGACCGGTGGTCATTGGACTGATGTAGGCACGAACTACGTGTAAGTCATACGTATCTATTGGAGTGCCATAGGCGGTACAGATCTGGTCCGAGTTAGCGACCAAAACTAGGTCGTTGCTGAATTTGTAGTTAACTTGGACTGCCAAAGAGGTCGCAACTCGCAACATTGGTCACGCCAAAATTATTTCATCTGTTTCTATGCTATCTTTGAACTTGTTTTAGCAATTCGTTGCTATATTCTTAAGGGACAACGTTTTTCAAATTTATCATTCATGTACGGTTTTTCTTATTATTCTTTGCAGCCGGCAACCGGCAGCCATTTTCTAATGTATGTTCCGTGTCTGTGTTGGTTGATACGTTGATTGCACGATTACTGACATTTTGTGCCAAAGTTACTGATTGGACTAATTGATTGATTGAGGCGACTGCAAATCGGATTATTTGTCGACTGTCGTCTTGATTGAAGTTCAGTTGCTGCGTCCTACATCGGGCCTTGCTTCGTTCCAGCACAATTTGAAATTGAGATTATTTTAGATAAGTAGTTGCTGGATAATTAACCATACATGGTTCATTCCGAACAAGCTGCGTAGCGTTTAATTGTTTGATTGATTGAGAGATTTTCTCTTCATGTTGAGAATTGTATGCTTGAGCAGATATTGATTGATGGATTGTGTGATGGGGTGTGTTGTTTTGCAGTGTCTAACATGAGTTAATTGTTGATTGTTTGAGTAGGAGCAGCACAGGCCAATTTGGATAGTTAATTAAATGGCAATTTCACCTTGCTTTGTGCGCTGGGAATCATAAACGAGGTAAGACGAAATTTTTTTCTGTACTCGTTCTATTTCCTTAACATTTCCTAAACCCACGTTTTCTTCTGTGTCGTGAGTTAGGCCTTCCCCTTTCCTTAGAGACGGAGGGCGTTGCCCATGGTCATCTTACCCACATCACCGCCGTCGGCTGGATATCAGAATTTGAAGTGTCCCTAATGAGTGAATCCTTCCACGCTGCTGTGGAGGCTCATGTAAACCTCGCAAGTGGAACGTCAAGATTAATAAAACAACTACCGAAATAGATTCAAATTAACATTTGAGGACATACCGCTAGGGTTGTCTGTTTGTATGTCTATCCACCTCTGTGTGACTGTATGTAACTTTACTTCTTTCTCCTTCTCTCTGTCTGTCTGCTTGTCATTCAGTCTGTCTGTCTGTCTATCTTTCTGTCTGTCTGTCTGTCTGTCTGCGCTTGTCTGTTTGCCTGTCCGTGCATGTATATGTTACCGTCAGTAGGACAAAATCTCCGTAAAACTTGTTTTGATAAAAGCGCAGAACAAACGTATATGACTTGATCTAATCAGCGAATGGTCGTTTGTTGACCAGTTTCGGGGTTCCTCAAACAATGGCACGGTCCACTGTACGACTGCTGGAAATACACTGGAGGAGAGAGAGTCATGGACTCGTTGAGGCATTTTCCGGTACTCTCTCTCTGTGTACTCTGCTCGGTGTTTGATACAGATGCCACATGAAGAACCACCGCGAGTGGCTTGACCGGTCTCCGGAGGTGCCGGTAATTAGCGCAGCGCAGGCAGAGGTGTCTTCAAGATGCCAACCCCCTCTGCTCTTGATGGTGTTATTTAGTGTAAACACGGCGAATAAGTTACTTTGACCACTTCGCCACAATGAAGCTCGATTTCTCTGGCCACCGTGTAGTTGTTCTGTTTGTCAATAGATCCCCCGTTTGGTGACTGTCAGATTTCCTAAATGCTTAATTAAATTCATCAACCAAAAAACGCCCATTGCGATAGCGTATTGGAATTTTTTATCTTGATCTATCGCCATTTTCCCAGTTTCAGAAGCAGACTAATTATACTGCTTGGAATTATGGTGAAGGATTTTTGCAAACGAGTAAGTTTATGAACTCTGTCTGTCTGAACACACTGTATGTACCTTGTCTGTCTGTCTGTCTGCTCGTTTGATCATCGGTCGGTTTGTCTTCCTGTCTGTTTGTGTCTGTCTTTCTCTCTTTGTGTTTGTCCGTCTGTCTGTTTGTCTGTCTGTCTGTCTGTCTGTCTGTCTGTCTGTCTGTCTGTCTGTCTGTCTGTCTCTCTGTCTCTCTGTCTCTCTGTCTCTGTTTCTCTCTCTCTCTCTCTCTGTCGCGCTGTCTCTCAGTTTCTCTATCTGTTTATTATTCTACCTGTTATTTGCCCGTCTGTATTGTCTATCTGTTTCTTCATTTGTTTGTCTTCTCGTATTTATGTCTGTTTGTGAGGCTATCCTCCTGTATACCTGGCTGTCTTGCAGTATGCGCTGTCTCCCTATTTTTTAATCGACTATATTCCATTTTGCTTATCCATCTCACTATTTGGCTGTCCGCTGTAGGCTGTGTATGTATACTTACATGTAGCTGTCTGCCTGCCTGCGTATTATTTGTTTGTCTGCCGGTGACGGGTGGGTACACTTTTCGGTTTGGCATTTTTAATTAATTACTGCCGCTATAAGCAGTGGGCAACTGAATGGGGCCTAGATTTAATCTAAAATAGCTAATGCTCCTCCTGAGCAGGAAGCAGTCTGGACGTGAACAATGAAGCGGCTCAGGCTCCACCGCATCCTCTTCCTGTGTTGGGTGTTAAAGATCATACTACCAGACGCTACTGCGGCAACCATGGCAGTGACATCCTCGAGGACGACGGCTGATTCGGATGTAAGTAGGCGGTTGTTGAAGTTTAAGCCCGAGCTTAGTGTGATTTTTTACGCCGATTACGAAGCAATTCATGAGGTACAGTTAGGTTACAGTCGAGCAATGCTTTTTCACTTTACACGGATTACAGTTACACCGCAGATTGGCTCGAGGATTTACCGTTGGTCTTGACCCTGAAGTTGCCCCAATGTGTTGACAAGAGGCATCAACAGGTGTTACATCGTCGGCTTGGGTCGTTTCAGAAGTGTGGCAGTCCGCCGCTGGAGTGCAGACAGACATTTTGAAAGAACACTAGGAACTATTAGCTAGTAACATTTAGGTAAAAAAATATTAAGAGACGGAAACACCGATAGTTTACCCGAAAATAGGAAACCCGACAGCGTGAGATATGGGCTCTTCTTAGTCATATAAAGATATGGGCAGATTGGCAGGAAAGAGAAATGAGTTTAGACTGACTGCCCGGAGGATAGACAGAAAGGCAAAAAGACCACATAATATGCTTGTAGATCTCAAACAGACAGATTAGGCAGGCAGGCAGACAGGCAGACAGACAGGCAGACAGACAGGCAGACAGGCAGACAGACAGACAGACAAACCGGCGGTCTAGCAGTCAGGCAATATGGATGCAATGTAATTAAAGTGATTCAGCTTAGAAACCACTGCCGGGCTACTGTAGACTAGATACGTGTATCATGCCGCGAATTGTGCACGTAGGTTTGCTTTGTTTTCCGTTGCACAACTTGTGCTTTAATATTTTCACAGCGTGCCACTTCTAAACGTCCTCCAGCCCGTCATCCCCTCAAACCCGCCTTCATCACCCAGCCCCTTCCGATGTACGCCCTCCGCTGGAACCTCACGTTGGAGAACAGCCCCCTTCCACCGAAATACTCCGACGCACCCCGATCTCTCCGAAGCACCACTATCACTCCCAAACCCACACCCACAAGTACAACTCTCCGTCCAGACACCACCAGTACCACCCCAAGGACCATCCAGAAAAATTTCCCCGGTGTCATGTACCTTCCGGACACCACCTCGCCACCGTCACCGTCACCGACCTTTCCGTCAGCCAGCCCTACCCACGTTACCACCATCCAGACACCAAGGCCAACGACCATTCAGACAAACAAAGCATCGACAGTGACCAACGCTAGTAAACGGAAATATTCAATTCTCCAGTCGACTCGGACTACCCTCAGACGGCGAACTGTTTTCAACACCACGATCCGTGCCACCGCCATCAACGCCGATCTCATTATCCGACCGAATTTCATGTCCAAGGGCCAGTCGTCGGTGACGTCAGTGGAGAGCAGCCCGTCAGATCATTCCGCGGCGGCTGCTTTCCCGCCGCCAAGTTTGGTCAATGATCCCTCCTTGGTGGCGTCGTTTAGCGGCAATTTCGGAGGTACATCGGGCGGGACGGATCATCGGATTTTTTTTGCCCCACCTGCACCGGCACCTCCAGCGCCGGCAGCGGAATCCCCGGGGTTGTCCTTTGCCGGGCCGTATTTCGCGTTGGTTCGCGAGAACGCCGCGATTGGGACGCATGTCATTACGGTGGAGGCTGGGGCGATTCCGTCAACGGGAGGTAGTTCGGTGATTTATGAGATCTTGCGGGGGAATGAGCGGGGACAGTTTCGGATTGATGCAGAGTAAGTGACTCATGGGGGGAGGGAGTGGGTGGGTGAACTGATTTTTCGATACCACTATGATCGATAAGTAAAACGAATCGGGTTTTCTTTGAATTGTTTTCCGTTGTGTTGTATTGGAATAGAATTTTGATCATTAAAAAGTGGTTCAAATGAGCTGTTTTGGAGAATGTGTGTTCACGAAATGATCGTTTGATAAGCCTAAGTTAATAACGAAGTACTTAATAGTCCACTGTGAAAATGACATCTGAATGAAATTTGTAAATTTGCAATTTTTTGATTTTGGTTTCCGGGTAATCATATTCCATACAAAGGTACAATTTTAATGAAGGTAGAAGCTGAATAAAATCAGACATGGAAAGAATTATTCCAATGAAATCAACAAATGGGCGTATGATCAGAACATGATAATCTAGCCATTTATATAACAATTTTTATGCTCTTTTTTGCAGTGGTCACATCACCGTTCAAGCGCCGCTAGATCGTGAAATTGTGGACGGATACAACTTGACCATCCGAGCCTTCGATTATACTGGCCAAGTAAGTTACTTTTATATAATCAAATTCTGTTACCATTCTACAGTATATAAATATTTTTCCTAAAGCTGCTCGAATGTAGTTAGCGTATTTTTTCCACCTTTATCAATTTATGTTTCTCCTTGCTTTCGGCAGGAAAATTTATAGAGCTCCTGTGGATGAT
Organism: Hypsibius dujardini; assembly: GCA_001579985.1. NCBI lineage: Eukaryota > Metazoa > Tardigrada > Eutardigrada > Parachela > Hypsibiidae > Hypsibius > Hypsibius dujardini. The sequence continues at coordinate 21,584 of LRSR01001091.1, forward strand.
GTCTGAGCTAAAAAGTTTTAGTATGGGTCAAAGGGCGTAGAATAACTGCTTGTGATGCGTGGGTTTTGGTACCCTTTATGTCTGAATGAGTAGCTTGATAGAGCTTATCAGAAGGAAGTAGTTACTTTAAACAATGTTACTGATGAATGAATGATGTTTGCGTTACGAAAAAGTTTTGTCAATTTACGTACTCTACCGTACATACATTCAATATTCCGATGCTTTTTTCCCAGAAGCTGTTTTAATGTGCTATAAAATTCCGATCAACTGGTGCTTATTCTTGAACCCCCCCCCCCAGTTCCGACGGGCCTCCTATTTTTGCAACCAATCAGCTCCGGTCTCTTTGATTGAAGAGCTGATTGCGCAATAGCACCAGTTGATCGGAATTTACAGTACTCTAGCAATTGAAATGTACTGTTTATACCAGCCTTACCTACTAGACACACTCAGAAATATGTATGGAATTACAGGAATCGCTGGCTCCTGTCCTGATCCGCGTAGTGGATGTCAACGACCACGCGCCGGTCATCACCGCCAGCCATCGCTTCATCGCGCCCTGTGGAGTGGCCAACGCGGCGATCGGCCGGGTCCACGCCACCGATCAGGACACCGGCCGCAACGGTCAAGTTTACTTTTGTCTCGACCAGGACCACTCCACTATGGGGTAATAAGCTCTTCCTTCCTTTCAAAGACCCTTCATTTCTCCATCGAACAAGGGAATTGTTCCATTTTGTTCCCTTTGTTCCTTTTTATCCATATATACAGGTTGTTCTACATTGATCCGCTGACCGGGGAATTGGCCACCTTGACCGAGTTACCGCCGCAGCCGGAGCGTTACCAGCTCCAGGTCACCGCCAAGGATCAGGGCCTGGAGGGTCAGATGACGGCGCAGGTTCAAGTGACGGTCTTTGTGCAGTGCAGCAGCAGCAGCGGTCGCGAAGTGGAGGCCAGGGTGATGATTCCCAATCATAATGGGATTCCTGTACCACCGCCGCCGCCGCCACTTGTGCGAGCGCCTCCAGTTTGTCAGCAGGGACCGGCGGGGGCCGAGCTAATGGTTACTCTGGCTATGGGTGCCTCTATTGGGGAAAATGTGGCGACTGTAGCGGCGGCCAGTGCGGATGGGGAACCGTTGATGTTCACATTTTTGCCGGGGCGTGAAGCGACTTTTTTCCACATCCATCCTTCGAGGTAGGGGCAAACCCTTCTCCAAGCATTTACTTTTAATTTTTTCCTATTAGACGATAAATAATTCTCGGCGGTTCGGTCAAAAACAACTCCCTCTTGGCGTGTTATATCTGACAGCCATGAAGCATAAAATTCCATTGACCATTGATGTTATTATTTACCACAACCTTTTTTGCCAAATTTTCGGCACAACCTTTTTCTATGGACACGACCAACATTTGTTTCCGGAGAAGATCAGTTTAATCTCAAAATGATGTTTTTTTTAGAAAACGAACAGAACCATCTCTAGCCATTGATACATTTTGTTCGAAAATACGGTTTTCTTAAAAAAATTTTACAAACGAACAGAGAGAGCAATCAACTAGTTAGTTTTTCAGGCACTGAAAACTTGATTACTAAGGATTATAAGCATAATTGTTTTTTTAGTTAACATTTTTAGTCTGCAGTATTAAATTTTAATCGAAGTTAGTTAACTAACTTCTGGTTTTTTAGTTTCTATCACCACTCTCTCTATAGTAAATAAAACTTTTAGTTTAAAAGTTTTAATCAACTAAAAGAAATTAAAGAGATCACTAAATCAGTTTAATTCGGCCATCCCTTCTCAGCCAATTACAAGTTAAATGGATTTTCGGAAAAAAGGTTGTGTCTATAGAAAAAGTTTGTGCGAAAAAGGTTGTGAGGCATGGCAATTGATTTATCATAAGGTTGCGTGGGTTATGAGCGTAACCCTCACCAAATCAATTTGATATTAGTTCATTTAAGTATGATATAAAGACCACAAGTCAATAATAGTTTAGTCGTTCATTTTGACGAGGGTGTCTGTTCTTTTGCAGCGGCCAAATTCGTGTGTCGGCACCCCTTGCTGAGGCGACCTATCGACTGGGCTGGCAGGCTCGCGACTCATTCGGAATGGTATTTCCGCCTCTTCGATGAGCGTTGTTTTCATTCATAGAATGCTTCTCCATAAATCAGGCATATCTCATCCTTTGCAGTTTTGTAACGGTTTTCTGGTGGTGCAACTAATTCCCTTTAATGTTCCGCCCACATTCTCCGCTCCCACCTATCAGTTCATTGTCACGCAGTGCGGTCAGCCTGGCGTCTCGCTTGGGACCGTTGATGCTGTCGACCCGAATGTGGGAATTCTCGGTCAGATATCTTACTCTTCGCCCGATGAGTACGTCTCTTGACGAAACTATAGCCAAAATAATTGATATTTATTTAAATTGTATTGTTTATAATTACGTCCACTTCTTTTATGACGTTTGCATTGTTTGGCATCTTCATAAATGTCTTCACTGCCTTTAGTATATCAACTGTTCGTTCTGATGTAGAAACTTCGTAGTGGACTCGAGAACGGGCAGCATCACGATTAAGCATCCCGTCCAGGACACTCCACGGCCTTACATCTTTCCCGTCATGGCTACCGATGGTGGTGGAGTCACCGCAGTGGTCAACGTCACTATGATCGTCCAGTGCAGATTCGCGGAAGCTCCTGCTCCACCGGATAGGTCGTTACCCCAGCCACCACCGCCATCACCACCGCTAGAAGAACGGTTGCTGCTTCCGCAGCCGGAACGTCCACCCGAACGCTTGCAACCTCGGCTACCGGAGCCACAGTTGCCGTTACTTCCGCAACCAGAACGACCCCCTGACCGCAATCAACCTCGCCTACCGGAACCACCGTTGCCGCTGCACCCCGCGTTAGAACGGCAACAATTGCCGCCTCCTGCTACGATTCAGTTTGAGCATCAGGCATACGCCTTCCCAATGCAGTGCGGTATACCGAACGCGGAGATCGGTCGAGTTTCGGTACTTGTCTAGAGTGGTTTCAGATAGATAGATAGATAGATAGATAGATAGATAGATAGATAGATAGATAGATAGATAGATAGATAGATAGAGATATAGACAGACAGACAGACAAACAAACAAACAGACAGACCGGAGACATACAGACAGAGAAACAGACAAGCAGACAGGCAGACAGACATACGTGCAGGCATGCAGGCAATGGAGAGTGGAACGGTAGACATGTAGGCAGACAAAAAGGCACAAGCACTTAGATAGACAGACAGACAGACAATAACTAATGTTCCTTTTTAAATTTTCAGGCGATGAACTCGAGGGGGGAACCGGTAAATTATTCGATACTACCGAATCCGTAAGCCCCTCTAGTTACATTTTTCTCACGCGAAAATTGAATTGATCAAACATAATTGTTTGCACTTTTATTTCAGTGCTAACCTTATCATCCAGCCAGCAACCGGTATTATCAGCACGACCTCGCCTCTATCTCCCACCCCACCGTCCCATCCCATCACCGTAGTTGCGTCCACTTTTGGGATGGATCGCTTGATTACCGCGCAAGTTCCCGTGACGGTCAACGTTGTCTGCCGACAGCCCGCTCCTTTTAATCCTCACCCACATCCACCACCTGTCCGGTCCCACCAGCTACCGCCGCCGCCGCTGCCAATGTTTCCACCACCCGTGTGTTCATCCGAGTCGTTAGTGTTGAACCTTCCCGATCCGTTGCCGGTCGGAGAGGTCATTGCAACCGTTCAAGCGGCGCCGCGACCGGTGGGCGCACCTCCGCTGCGATATATCCTACCGGATCTGGTCCTCTCGTTCCTGCAAATTAATTCCAAAACGTAAGTTAGGAATAAATTCAAGTTTAATCACATTCTTCAGCACGTCCTTACGTCATTTATTTCTTTAGTCGAAATAATTGTATTATTGGTTTGATATATTCCACTTTAACATTATTTTGTATAGCGTAATGAAAGGAGACATATTAGTTATCTTTATAAACATTTTCGACTTCGTAGAACATTACTAGATTCCCTTGTTGCTTCAGAACTCAGAGAAAATTATTATTTTAAAGTTATTTGTTAAAGTAAATATTAAGTTTATATTATTCATTCAGTTTTGTGTGACGGCTCGTAATAACGAGGTCGCTAGGAGTTTTTTTTCGATTTAAGTACAAGGTTATTATTGAATTGTTGTTTATCAAACCTATTTAAAAACTAGGAACATTTTCCGTGCTGCCTGTTTTTCACCAAAAACTGGGAAACAACTCAATTATTGATACACAGCCTGCCACTTAGTTTGGCGAAAAACCGCAGTTTTTAAAACTTATTCCAGTACTTGTGCAAGATTAATGCTGACTGTACCGGTACTGTGCTAAATTTCACTTTCCACGATCGGATTTGCATTGAAAAGAGTTATGTATTGAGTAGTAGAACATTGGCAGGAGATTCATCGTTCGCGGGTATTCTTCAGTGCAATGTCAAGAATTTCAAAATAACCTGTAATTGGTGTAGATTAATTAAATTGAATTTTCAAGTACCGATTTGGTTGTACATGTAGATTCCTCTTTACAGGGGAGATATTCGGTTAATACAGCGGTTTGAGGGCAGCTTCATCACGAACGGGGGTGGTAGCCTGTTGGTTCGGGCAACAGATGACGCCAGCGGAGCCTTCTGCCCCATTCCTGTGCAAATTAACGTGAACCCTCCAGTATCTATCAACACTCCCCCGGTCTTCCCCAACAGCACCTACAGCTTTGAGGTGGTGGGCTGTTTCGGCCGGTTAGACGTGGTGGGCCACGTACTGGTAAGTCTGCTTCCTTAAACAGAAACTCGTCTGGTTTACAGTTCAGAACTTGTTTCTTCCCCTCTTGGACATATCTAGGCAAGGGACATGGACGGGGGTGTCAATGGAGTACTCCGCTACTCCCTCGATGGACCGGATTCAGCGTATGCTGCCTTCAGACACGTCTGGAGATGCCCTGGCAAATAATCTCTTTTTCTTGTCTGTTTTCAGGTTTTTTCAGATCGATCAGTTCGGTAATATTCGACCGACTGGTGAGCTATCCCGACAGATGTACTCGTTAATCGCCGTGGCACGGGATGGAGCCGGCGCCACCGCTCAGGCCCTTGTGCGGATTAGTCTGATGTGTAGGGCGCCGGTGCAATGTCCGTCAGACGCGGTCTCTTTCAACGTCCATGAAGCAACTCCTACGGGAACGCAAGTTGGACTGATTCGAGGTGTTTCGGGGTCTGGCGTCACCTATCAGCTGATGACGACTGGAGCAGACACTGTTTTCTCCGTTAACCAAGTGACGTACGTGTCTGCCTCTTTGTCTTTCTGTCTGTCTTTCTGCCTGTCTGTCTGTCTGTCTATTATTCTGTTATTTCATTGCTCGCCTACATAGGTTTTTTGACTTTGCAGTGGAGAAATCTCAACGAAATTGCCAATGCGAGCGCTTCAGTCCGTCCCGGCACCGTCTCCTAGCCGGACGGCCAACTTCGTGGTTCGTGCTACGGATGAGCGTCAGAACCACTGCGATATCAGTGTCTTCATCATGGTCAACTTCACTATGAATTTCCCGCCAGTTTTTGATAATTCATCGTATGTCTTTCAAATTGGATGTTTACGTCCTGGTATTCTGATTGGATTAGTCCGAGTAAGGGAAGCTTCAGTTTTCTGTTAGCTTAGGCGAATGATTATTTATTCATGAATATTTATTGTTTTAGGCCCGAGACAGCACTGAGGATATTACGGCTCGACTGATTTACGATCTCACTGGGACGGACGCAAAGTAGGATGCCTGCGTATGCGTGTCTATCTGTCTGTTTGTTTGTCAATCTATCTGTTAATCTATCTGGTTTTTTTTTGTTAACTAATTTTATTTGGGGTCAGTTTTTTGGCATGCCAAATAAAAGGTCTGCAATTCTTAGGTTGTTTGCTATTAGCACAGTCACAGGAGAGATTCATTTCAAGGGCGTTCCGCTGGTTCGAAGCTCGTTTCACTTCGCGGTTGGTGCCACGGATCCTGGAGGATTACGCGCAGAAGCTGCGGTTGCTGTGATGGCTGACTGTCCTCCTCTCAAATGTCCGTCCAGTGTGGCACTTCAAATACCCGAAGATCTACCGGCCGGACATGTTGTGGGCCAAATACCTCCGGTACCTACGGTGGCTCAATCACGCCATTATGATGACTTCCAAATAGCTACAAAAACGAGTGATCTGCTCTGCAGCAACTAATGGGAGTTCCCATTCTAGGTGGAAAATGCTCATGTTGCCGGTGGCGTCATTGGGTATCGCCTCGTCCTGGCCAGCTCCATCATGAGCGTTGTTGTCAACCCCTTGAGGTAGATGGATAAGCAGGCACAGGCACAAGGAGACAAGCAGGCAGGCCGACTGACGGACTGACTAACTGATTACATACTTGCTGGCAGATAGAGAAATCAAAAGATAAACCGACAGACAGACAGACAGACAGGCAGCCAACCAGCCAAGTAGCCAGCTTACAGACGTATAACGGGGCAGGTACTGATATTCCGGGTTGTACTTTTCAGCGGTGCCATGACTTTAGCGCAGCCAATCTCTCCAGCAGCTGCTGTGGCTCCACCGGGGCTGCTGGGATTCATTGTTGGTGCCTTCGATCAAACTGGCCAGGTATGATAGATGACAACGCCAACCCTGACCTCCTTAAGAGTACTGTACACGATCTCGACCTGATCTTTGCTTTCAGACATGCAACGTCTCAGTCAAAGTCGGAATCAATCGACGACTCCGACCGCCCGAATTTGTGGGCACTCCGTATGTCTTCACGGGGAAATGCAGTCAGCTGAACAACGTCATCGGCCGCGTAACGGTATGTCTTCTTCCCGGTGGGGAATACTTTTAGTGCCTTATATGATTAATCATATTGTCCTGCAATTCCGTATTCCATTGTAGGCCGTTTTTGCTGGAAGTTTTCAACCGGCTTCGGTAGCCTACTCCATCTCGCACGGAGACAAACGGTTGGTGAAATCGATGGGAGTTAAATTACTAAATAGAATGCATTAATATACTTTTGTTCTTTTTACTAGAGCATTCGCCATCGACGAAGTTTCCGGAGAAATCCGACTAGTGGGAAACCTTACGCAGACCCGCATGCCGCTCCAAGTGACCGCTCACGATGTCAACGGACTCACCGCAAACGCCTTCGTCGAAGTCATTCTCCCACCGTGTCCGCTTGATTGTCCGGCCATCGTACGGGCGCAAGTTCGGGATGACGCTCCGCGTGGCGTTGGCGTTACTTTCGTATCGGTAGCTTTGATTTTCCTTTTACCCACACAGCCGACAATCCCGCACAGCGCATCATTGTGACACATTTCATTTTGTTTCCAATATTTGTTTAGACATCCACATCGCTAGCAAATGGTGTGGTGTATCAATTCCACGATGCGATAGTGACATCAGAAATTGCCGGGCTGTTTCTCATCGATCCACTTTCGTAAGCCAGGCGCAGCATACGGACAAACAGACAAGCAGGCAGAGATTGAGGCAGACTGACAGACAGGCAGGCAGAAAGATAGACAAAGAGGTAGATAGACAAACAGAAAGACAGAAAGACAGACAGCCAGAGAGACAGAGAGACAGAGAGACAGACAGCCAGACAGACAGCCATCCAGACAGCCAGAGAGACAGCCAGCCAGCCAGACAAACAGACAAACCTACAGACAGACGGACAACGAGAAATGCTTGTAATCACACTGAATGACTAATATTTGTCTTGATTGGTTGTTTTGATAGTGGGGCAGTGACTTTAAATGGAAATGTAGAAGGTCGCGGCGGACAGGTGTTTCGCGTACCGATTGTCGCGAGAGCCGCCTCTGGACAAGCGTGTGAGATTATGTTGGAAGTTGGAGTAGTGCGGCGTTCTATACCTTCACTGTTTTGCCCACGGCTTGTTGGAGCGGAAGTGAGACAGGATGCAGAAGTCGGCAGCGTCTTGACAAAAGTATGGCCCTGAACATTGGCATTTTGCCTCATCCATTTGTTATATTGCTATTCTTAATCCTTTTACAGGTTAACGTTGGCGAACCGGGCGATTTCATATTTAGTCTCACAGAAATGTCTGGAGCTGGAGGATTTTTTGAGATTGAACGCGACAGGTACACACAAAATTCTGGAAACCCTAATTTTGCTAGGCCATTTCTTCTTCGTGGTAAAGTTCACTAAATTTTGCAGTGGAATTTTACGAGTGTCTTCACGCTTGTATAGCCTGCCACCAAGAACATACAATCTAGCTGTTCGAGCTTCTATGCGGCTTGATGTGACAAAGGTAAGGAAGCATTATCATATTTGTTTTTGTTTGTTTGTCTGTATGTCTTTCCATATATCTGTCAGTTTTGTCCGTCTGCCATCTGACTACTTGTCTGTTTGTTGTCTGAAAACTAAGCCTTTTTAACTCCTCTGCAGTTCTGTGACACGGAGGTGGCCGTCATCGTTCACCTATTCAACACCAGCCTCCAGTGCACTTCCATGCCAGTTGTGGCCACAGTGGACCAGAGCTCCACCGCTCACGACGCCGTGGCTATAATCCGCGTCGGCTCGCCCAACGGCAATCCCCTGACATTTACTCTGGCCGAACCCTCCCCACCTATAATCTCTGTGAACCGGACTAACGGAGTAGTTTCATTGAGTGGCGGGTTCTTCAATGCAACTCTCCCGCAGTACCAGTTTGTGATACGTGCCGCTGATTTTTATGGCGCTGTAAGTGAGAACATCAGATTTCTCAAATGCACGGGCAGAACATTCTGAAAAATGTTTTACATTTCTTTCAGTTCTGTGATACTACTTTATTGCTCAATATTCCGCCGGTGAACAGACCGCCGGTCTTTCTATCCGGACATTATCAGTTTACCACGACATGTGGACCTCAAAATAGTTTTATCGGCGTGGTTAGCGCCAATGATCGTGACAATGATCGGCTTTCTTTTGATCTCACTCCTGCAGAGTAAGTGAGCTGAAAGAAAGGCAGGGAGGCAGGCAAACAGATGGATAGACGGACAGGCAGACAGACACACAAGCAGGCAGGCAGGCAGGCAGCAGGCAAGCATGCAGGCAAGCAGGCAGACAAGTAGTCAGGCTTGCAGACGGACAGGCATGCAGACAGACAAACAGACAGACAGACAGACAGACAGACAGACAGACAGACAGGCAGACAGGCAGACGGACAGACAAACCGGCAGACGGAAAGGCAAACAGAAAGGCTGAGAGGCAGGCAGACAGAAAAACGGAAAGGCAGATAGACAGGCCTATATAGCTGTGGCGGCAGCTTCAGGCAACAGTGAACTTTATAATACGTTATTTTCAGGTTTTTTACGATTGACCAGTTGGGTACAATTCGCACCCGCGTGCCCATCATGGCGGTCATCCCCCGCCAAAGCCTCATAGCCATGGTATCAGATCCTGCCGGCGGCCACTCCACCGCGCAAGTTACCGTTATTTTTAACGGACTGGGGTGCGGTTCGCCACCGGTCTGCACACAGCCTGTTTATCGTTATGACTTGCCAGCAGTAGCCACAGTAGGAACTGTTGTTGGGACCGTCACCGCATTCGATCCAGACGGGGACCGGTTGTCCTATGTCATTGCCGGTGCCACGGACCAGCACACTTTTGGCGTGGATCCGACCACGTAAGATCAGGAAATTTAGCATGTAGTATAAATATAAAATTATTAATATTTTTGTAGAGGCACGATTCAATTGCTTCAATCCCTTGGACAGTCAAGCCAGACGGCTTATCAGTTTTCAGTCCGAGCAAGTTCAGCGGCTAATGCTTTCTGCGAGATGACTATCCAAATCAATCTACGTTCGCCAGAGGGTCGGCGCTTTCTTCGTCCTTCTTACGCTTTTGAAGTGCCATGTGCAAGTGGCTCATCCACGTCTTGTCTGGGACGAGTTAGCGTCTCCAATGGAGTCGGAAACATCAGATTCTCAACCGCCCCAGACTCGTTAGTACTATCATGTGTGGTTTTAAAATTTTTTTTGTATCTATCTTGATGTCTGCATGCGTGTGTCTGTGCCGACAGTAAGTCAATGTCTATATGTCTGTAGCACAAATTACTCAGTAATGTTTATCTCCATTTCAATGGTCTCGATCTTTCATTTCGCCTCTCTCCTGAATCGCTATTTCAGGATGGTTACGGTGGATGAGACAACAGGCGAAGTCTGCCTGCGTGTTGGAAGGAGCAATGCTGGCACGGAGATCTCTCAGACAGCCGTCATTTCCGGTACTAACCGTATTAGTGGCAGTGTGACCACAACGACCGTCACAATCAGTTATCAGGCGTGCAAACGGCCACCCATCTGCTCGCCAACCTCGCTGACATCGGCGGTTAACGAAGTGGATCCGATTGGCACCAGGGTTCAACAACTGACGGTAGGACTTGCTTCCTGATTTTGTTCTGCAGCCTTGTACACGTGTCTGTCTGTCTGCCTACTTCTGTACTTGTTTGTCTGTACGTCTGCCGCGTCTGCCTCCGTATTTCTGTCTGTCTGTATGATTGATCTTCTCGCACAGCATTATAGATGGCTAATGTTCAAAACAGGTCAAGGATCCTGACCCCGGGGAACATCTGACCTACTCCATCGCGTCGGGCAACGCAGACAAACTGTTCTCCATCAATCCAGACGAGTATGTCTGCCAAATAACGGTGCCAAGCAATTTTAGTTCTCATAATCAGTGCTTTTTGTGTGGCTTAGTGGCATTGTTGTGGTCAACGGACCTCTAGACCGAGAAAGAGGTACGTCAACAATTAAGATACCTTACTGCTCTTTTTAGTTCTCTGTCTCATAGTATTTTTAACCTCACAGTTGATAATTACAAGCTGACTATCATAGTTCGTGATTCTGCTGGACTGGTAAGCCAAATCCTCAATTTTCGCACTTTTAATTATCCAGCAATTCGTTTCCTACACATTTAGACGTGTGCGGTGCGTCTGGACATTGCTATCATTGGTGAGAAATCCAGTTTACACTTTTTAGCAAATACGTTAAAAATGCGCAGTCATGACTAATTCGTGCCTGTTTTTCAGACAACAACGACAACGTACGTGTTTTATGGAATCAACTTCCGTACGGTACAGCAGAAGTCATTGTATTGTCTCCAATGCTTTTTAAGGCTCCAATCTTCACGAGAGCGCCTTACGCGTTTGCCGTGCCCTGTCAGAGGTCCCTGGCATTTGTGGGCGTGGTCACGGCGTTGGACGCGGACGTGGGGATGAACGCTCGCGTCACCTATTCCGCCAATCCCAGCGCGTACGAAATCTTTTATAATACAGACAAGTATCCTACTGTATTGTCTATTGTGTGTCTGAGTTTTTATACTAAGTTTCGGTTTGCTCTGTTCAGGCCGATTAGCGTCGATTCCGAGACCGGGGAGATTCGCACGAAGGCCTCCGCACTGGAAGGGCTACCGAATGGGCCGTTGGTGATCGATGTTTTCGCCTCCGATTCAGGCTCCCCGCAACGGACCGCCTCAAGTAAGCCTCCATGTTCTTTCCTTAATTATCACACATTGTTTCGCTTTTGTTGAGGCGATTGATAAACTATATGCCTTATGGATTAGCACTTCCATACTTCCGGTCTGGCTTTGCCGTCGAACCGGGAGTCCAAACTGCAGTCGTGAAAGTTGTTTCGTTAAGCGGTCCAGTTGCATTGCTATTTGTCTATTTGCTATTTCAGCACCCGTGACGATCTTGGTCAATTGCACCACACCGCCTCCTCCTCCAGCCGCCCGTAGCGGGCTGCTCTGCCCGCCGCCGTCTAACGTCCACATTCGGGAAAACAGTCAGCCTAACACCATCCTCACCCAAGTTACTGTAAGTGTCGCATGGAATTGGGGGGATTCTTTCTCGTTGACCGTCAGTGTAACTCTTACTTCAAAAAAAATGCATTGCATGCTCCGCAGCAGGATCCACAGGGGCAACCGTTACGGTACTTCCTCAACGGTATCGGTGCGGATCGCTTCCAAATCACTCCCAGGTCAGTGAGTAAAACAACCCAGTTCATCTATTCGTCTTTTGCCTTGTAAGCGTATGTACGGGCTGGTAATCTAAACTCCTGACCTCATTCTTCAGTGGTCATGTGATTGTCGTGGGTCTGATCGACCGGGAGACCAGTCAGAATCCGTTTACTTTGAGCATCCACATGCAGAACGCCGAAGGACAGGTTTCTGCCGATACAGTTTTCCTTCATTTATTAGTCTTTGCTTCGCTCTTATTCGACCATTTTCGTGTCTGTAGACGTGCTCCACAATGATGACAGTGACGATACTCGATGAAAATGATCAGGTAGAATCATTGTACCAATTGGAACGCAATCATTCAAGCTCGGAGCAAAGAGTGGCTATTGTTGACTCTACAGAGCCCCTCGTTTGTGGGAGAAGACAGCTTCGTTGTCGATTGTGGATTGTCTAATGTAAGGGTAGGAGTTGTATCCGCCAGAGATGGTGATGATGGGGAGAATGCCGACTTGGACTACTCTATTCTCGGGGCATCGACGTAAGAGTTTTGTCAGCATTGGCAGTCACACGTCCAGTCTACTTGACCTATTAACAGTTGTCTTTATCCGTTTATCTGTCTATCTATCTGTCTATTTACCTGCCTATCTGCTGTCTGTCTGTCTGTCTGTCTGCTGTCTGTCTGTCTGTCTGTCTGTCTGTGTCTGCTGTCTGTCTGTCTGTCTGTCGGTTTATCTGTTGATCTCTCTATCTGCCAGCACGTATGTCTGCCTGTCAGTCTTTTTGTCTTTTTGTCTGGTTTAGTCTGTCTTTTTAACTTCTTGTCTGTCGCATGTCTGTCTGCTTGCCTGTCCTTGCACTTGTTTGACTGTCAGGGCGCATGTTTGTAGGTCTGTAATGTCTTAATTTTCGACAGAGACTTTGGGATTGATCGAAAAAGCGGTGAAATCCGTACGCTCCGCCCGCTTGACGGCCAAGTGCCTGTACGAGAGCTGACCGTCACGGTCAGCGACAACGGAACACCTCGGCGAACATCCCAAGCCGTGGTTCGAGTCACCGTACGCCCGAATTGTTCGCCGTCCATCAGTCATCAAATGGCACCCAACTCACCGTTACCCCTAAAACAACTTCGTCAATGTCAAGCACAGTACACGCTTCGTGTGCGAGGCGACACCGCGATTGGCACTGAACTTACCACGATAAACCAGGTACCTTGGGTATTTTTCTTTTGCTGTTCTGAGAACAATCACACAGTTCATTGGCGGGTGTGCAGGGGTTTGGAGGATCAGGGTTCAGCATAGTTGGTGGCAACGAAGCAGGATCTTTCCGTCTTGATCCACAAACCGGACAATTGACGCTCACCAAGCCTCTTTTGCCGGGAACTACGGAACTTGCGGTCACAGACCAGTTTGCAGTACAGCCATGCATCTCGCGAGTTCTCATTACTGTGGTGGATGAAAATAACAATGTGAGAGAGACATGTCATAAAACATGTTTAGTCTAAAAAGCAGGGAGGCAAACAGACAGGCAGACAGACAGTCTGCGGATTCATTTCTGAAACCAGTTTTTTCAGACTCCAACATTCGAACACCCTTCTTATCTCTTTACAACCCCTTGCGGTAGTAAGGGCGTGATCGGCCGAGTTTCTGCAGTTGATCCCGATCAGGGGCTCAACGGCGTTCTCACCCTGTCCATCACCGGGACATCTGCTTTCACAATTGATTCACGAAGTGGAGAAGTCCACACTACATTTCCCCTACCCGCCATTCCATCCGCTTATCAGTTCACCGTGACGGCCACCGACGGTGGTCAGCCTCGACGATCGGCCTCATCAGTTGTGACTATCAATGTGCGTCCGTGTCTGTCCATGCCAGACCAGATTTCGTCTCCTACAACGACGATGGGCACTTACGCCTATTCCGCTCCTCGCTGTCCGGAGGCGCTGGTGATGGAGGTGGAGGAAAATCGCGCGGGCATCGTGTTGGGCTCGGTGATGGGGAGGGACGCCAACCCAGGCGGGGTGCTGCGGTATATGCTGCTTCCAACGGCGGATTCTAGACACTTCCAAGTTGATACCGTTGCGAAGTTAGTCTCTCTCTGTTAGAAGATTTGTCAGACGGAATGTTCAATTACATTCATATGTACTGATGGAGATTTTCTGATTTAGCGCGGGACGATTGACGGTTGTGACACCCCTGGATCGAGAGAGTGAGGGGACTATTATTGTGGACGTCCGCGTTCTCAACAATTATGGACAGGTAAAGACTGTCAGTCAGTCTGCCTCTCTGCTCTGCCTGTCTGTCTGTCTATCTGTCTGACTGTTTGTCTATCAGTCTGTTTGTCTGTTTGTATGTCTGCCTGCCTGCTCTCCTGCTTGCTTACGCCAGTCTGCCTGTCGCTCCATCTAGCTGTCTGCATGTCGAGTTATCTGCGTGTCTGTCTCTCTGCCGGCTTATTTTACGGGGACTGCCTGTTTGCATGCCGATCGACTCGATGCTCTGCCTATCAATTCTCTTTTATGTAAATATTAATTACCTTTGAGCAAAAATGTTTGTTCTACTTACAGTTTTGTGAAACGCCGGTGCGAATCAACGTCCTGGACGTCAACGACAACCCTCCCGTCTTCCCGCAAAACCAGTATCAATTCCGGATAGACTGCACCGGCCAGCCGCCGTTCACGATTGGAACTGTTGAGGCACGTCCCTCTCTTTCATTACTGTTACTTTCTTTTTGTTTGCAGGAACCCGTTATTCGTCAAGGACTAGGGTTATCAGTTGCCAAATTTGATACCCTTGATTTTCAGTGTTATTTTATTTATTTGTTCACTCTTTTGAATATAAGGAAAAGATAATTTGTTGATTGTCAAAAGTTTTGTTTCAGCTGTTTCAATACTACCGCTATCGATTTACAGGAGTTTTTTGTTCATGAAATTAAAAGCGAACTAACGAATTAGTTGCGCAAAGTTCTAGTTTAGCTTAGTAGTTGAGTTTATCTTGGCCGTACCAACGCCATGCCTAAACAGGATTATCATCCAACGTTGCTACTGTTTTTTCAGGCACTGGATGCAGACCTGGGTGTCAACGGAGTGGTCATCTACAGCGCACCTACTGACCAGTATTTACAAAAAAATGCACATATGTTTTAGGTGCTTTTTGACAATAATACAACGTGTAATTGGTACTTACAGACCTTTCACCGTCAATCCCTCCACTGGGTCAATCGTCCTCCCCAACTACCTCGCGGCAGTGTCATCCGGCCGACAGATCCTAACCACACAAATTGCCGCGTCCAATCCCACCCCGCCTCGGCATAACGCCCTCGTGACCATTCAAGTACTTCTCGCTCCGTCGTGTTTCATTGCTCCGCCGCAGCAGCCGCCACCGTCGGCGAGATACCAGATGGGCTCGTTGCTGGCCGCACCTCCAGCCGGTTAAAAAGGCGAGACAGCCATTCCTCCGGCCAGTTTGAAAGATTCTGCGGAGACCCCGCCACGTAGGCCAAAGGGTCCGTCATGTATGTGGAAAATTGATTCGAAGATTCGTGGAATTCACGGGACCTCCCTACGTTTGTTGTAAGGAAGGATGAGTTTTATCCCGCTCCCTGAAATTTGATAATGATTTTTGGCTCACAGACTCCAAGGCCACTCGCTCCCATTGGTCGGCCAAGATGAGCTGCAAAAAGTCTGCCTGCTGGAGAGACCCTGCACGCATACATGGAGGTCTCTGGTACGCCTAGTTCATGCCGCCGCTTTTTTACAGTTTGATTTAGTACTTAATGTTCCTCCGATCTCTCTTTCTCTCTCGTTTCATGCCAAAGACGCTTACCGCTAACCAGTAGCAAGTTTTCCACTTACCTATATCTTGTGAATTTTATCTCATTGCCCGTACAGTACCGGCAAATCCAAGTTTCTTTGCATAGATTAGAAATCTATGCAGACAATTTGAGAACCCAAATCATTGCGGTTTCCTTTGCCTCTCATGAGCAATGCTAGTGAAATTCGGCTTGAACTAACCCTTCAGAGTTGAGGACCACATTTCTCGTAGTTTACACTCGTACTGGTCATCATACGTGACTGGCCACGAGTGTGCTATCTAGTATTACCACAATGTGGTAAGTATAAAAGATGATAGTTGTAGTTTCTAGTTAGTAGTTGTCTTTAGTATTTAGTAATTTCGTAATTCTATTTTTCAGTTATCGTAGTTATTGTTTGTTTAATAGTTACGTAGTTTTACTTTCTAATTGTACTTTTTAGTTTGTATTTATTTGTTTTTAATTAAAATTTTGATTGTTATTTTTAATTAATATGGTCAATTCCCTGAGCACTAAAATACAAGTGGACCTTGCTGAATCTTAACCCACAATGGCGTTATACACTATATAGTATGAGAGTAGTGCGGGTTCGCACTCACACCGGAAACCCCTATCCCGCCATCATAACGATCAGATCGATAGCAGTAATACACGTCGCGCTCCTCTAGGAGAAGAAAGAAGAGGCCCGAAGCAACGACACAATTGTCGATCTCTCTCGATCGCCACACCAAAAAGTCATTCACATATCATAGTACTGTACATATCATTTTGTATGTTCGTGTAGAAATGATAGGGTTTGACATAAGAAGAATACGAATAAGAATATAAACGAGCAAGCAACAGGAGGGGTGTGGTCCGATATAGTCCCGGTATTTCATGGCAACATAACGACGGTCCAAGGAAACGTCACATAAAGAAAGTTAACCGACATTGCCCTGGAACTAATTTTGGTAATGCAGGATTCATTTACATGATTTTATTGAACAATTGAGCTTAATGTTTTTGTCAGATTGACCAGAGATATCCAAGTTCGCAATGACTAATATTGCATTATAATTGGCTTCCAACATGAAGTATCCGCGCTAATAATGTCTTTCCGCTGTGTTTTACCCGTTATTTACATGTAGTGGTACTAGCACATATGATTAACTACACCAAACAATTTATTTTGCTAAAGATTTAAAATTGAATTACGGAATTAATTTGTGCTGCAGCTCAGAAGTAGTTGAAATGAGTGAAATTGAGGAAGGAAAGGCGTGTTGTGTACCAGGGCACTCAATCCACCTCGGCTCAATCAAATATTTTCTCTTTTAAGCGTCACGGGTTAGCTTCACATTTTTGTTCCTCTTTTATGCTTTTACCTGACACTACTGTGCGTATACACTCTGACATAACGGTTATTAAATGAACGCAGGCAAAAAGTGTACTCAAACAACTGTGCCGGATCACCAGCACATTCACTATAGGAGCCGTTCTATTATGTATTGCATTCGTTCGCGTTAATATGCAGTTGTACTACACAGTCCTGCATCAAATACGTGCATTACTGTGCAAAAATAGTGCTATATAAACGTTGATAAAAATGTAAAACATCTATGACGTCTAAACAGTGATAAAAAAACACAATTTTTGGATATATTTTCACATTTACAAAAAAGAAGAATTGAGGTGCAACGAAAAGTATAAGCAGGATTGAAAGGCCCAGCAGTGCGCTGTTACTAGTCATGCTCTGGCTTCGCCACATATCGTGATTTTCTTTCGCCTTTTACTAAAGAAAACCGTGTGGAGGAGCCGCTATGAGCCGTAATTAATTTTTGGAAGGTTCTTCGGAACCATTATAAATCAAAGACAAGTCGTAAAGAAATTTGAATTGGGTTATGGTTTACATGCCGTATAAGGTATGGGCACTGGAGTGGGCCACTTGTTTTCTCGTACCCTGGAATCACAAATTCCACACAAGTTATGGCTATCACTAAAGTTCTAAGCGACAGAAAATAATCGATAATTCGGTGGAACGCGTATCAGATATGAAAAAAAATTGTGGGAACATGTTTATAAAAATAAAAAGCTCCATTGGACGATTGGAGAAAGTCTACTGTAGAGGTCGCTGACTATTCAGTGACTTATTTGTTTTTGATAAATTTGCGACAGAGCGCCCCCTGCCGCCCGGTGGCCCATTCCAGGGTACGGGAAAGTCAAGTGGGCCATTCCAGTGCCCTTACCTCATACCGGTATCGGAGACCGATGTGCTGTTAATTCTCTGTTTTAAGCTTTTAGCTTGTCCGCGAGTCTTTCTTCTCGTCAACTTCCTAACTGACTGTCTAACTACTAAATAAAAACTATAACTGAAAAATGCAACTGCGGAACTACTGCTAACTATAAATACAAACTGCAACTACTATCTTATATATATACCCGTATAGAAAGCGCCATACAGGTATTTTAATATACAATCTCTTCTCATCGGCATCAGGCAAAGAAGATTGAAAACTATTGACAGCACAGAGGCTTCCTTCGTTCACGATTATTTATTTCCCACAGTATTGCAGTGTGCCATACGCAAAATGACATGTTAAATTTTATGAGATACTATCATCCATATTATCCATATTCTTTAACAGTATTCTCATAATATTATCCATGTACTCCGCCGGTGTTAGTCTTTCTTCTTTTCACATTTTTTAGGTACAAACTAACAGTAGATGAGGTAATGAAATGTCACTGGGAAACTTTTAGACGGGGCGGTAAGTGTGGTGGTGTGTCGCTCCCGTTCAGGGGCAGAACTTGACAGTGAAGGTTCCTCCGGTGCCGGTTCCTTTGGTCTTGGTGTCGTCCTTCGGGTACTGGTACGCATCCGAGCATCCCTGGTGATGGCCTAATTGAAAGAATTAATAATGGAAGGTTTCTGAAAGAAGGAAGGACAAATCGGGGATAGCTTGTGCTTACAAGTGACAGTCGGTCCGCCGGTGCTGGACTCAATCTGCATGGGGACATTGAAGCCGTTGATGACGCTGAGGTCGTAAAAGTCCATGCCTTGCCAGCTGTTGAAGGAGAACTCGGCCAGCGTGATTCCTTGCCCACCCCATCCATGCTGAAAGAGAGTGACAGACTCTGTTACGACAATTGGATGAAGCGGGGAGTAAGGGCCCATCGTTCATGAGAGAAATCGGCAAAGCCTGGCTGACAGAAAACGGACAGCACCTTGAAGTTCATTCCGTTGCTGGAGTAGGACTTGCGGCAGCTGCCTCCACCAGCCCCGAGGTCGCATTCCTTGACGGAGTTGCGGCCGTTCTCCGTCTTGACCAGGTTGATGGAGTAACCACATCGGTTGACGAAGTTGATTGTCGTCGCGTTTGCCACAGCTGTGCAGCCGGAGACCGCCACGACAACCACTAAAAGGGTAGAAAATGATAGGGCCATTTGGGAGTTTTGAGTCGTCAAACGAAAAACAAATGAAACAATACACTATACATCTTTAATGGTCACAATTACATAGTTTATATACCCGTACAGACAGGATGCTGGAAGGCGCATTTCCGGGGATTTGGGACCCTGACGAGCGGTCCCTGACCATAGTGTTGACGAAACATATACAGACTCTAGTCAGTCAGCAAACAGGATGAGGAGACACCCAAGGTCGAACTTTGTTCGCAACTGCGAAACCAGAGAAGGAAACCAAATTCGTCATCTGCACAAGGCCGCTGGAAATCTGTTGATTGTTGTTGCATTTATCTCTCATCAAATTTCGTCATTACTTTGTAGCCCTCGCAGTCGCGTCATCTTTTTTACTTAGCATGTTTGAGTACAGAATTGTACTTAATTATTTATTATTAAGACTATTATTGTTTATTATTAAGACTGGTACTGTTAACGTACTATTATGGGCGATAATATGCCCATCTTTGTGTTTCAGGCTCATTACATTGGTATTGGTATAATTTTATTAATTGAAAAAAAATGTCAGTGTTTTCGGCCTGTTTTTATTATTCGCAGTCACGTAAATTTCATGGGCTAAATCGAGCGGGATAAGACAGGTAGGTAGGTCACAGGGGGATCTTTGTTAATCTACATTTCCCTCGTCCTCCCTTTGATGAGAACGATACCACAAATTAGGGATGCGATCAAACAATAAACAATCAAAATATCAAACTTCAACGATCAAAATCAAATTGAACAGAGGTCTGCTTGATTTGATTTGTGTTTGCTTTAATTTCCAAATTTGATTTATTAATTTCTGTAGAAAATTACGAATTTCTAAACTTTAATCTCGAAAAAATGTAGTTATTTAAGCCCAAATTTGCAATTTTACATGGCTGAATTGTACTTGTAATGAACGTTTGGTAGGATACAACAGCATAAAATCAAAGATTCTTGTGGAAAACTATGTGTTTTAGATAAACTTTTTGTAAGATGACCAAATCAAATACAAAAGAAAAAAAACAAATGGAGTTTTCGTTGTTGGATCGCATCCCTATCGCCAATGGCCTTCCTACTTAAGAACAATCGCCTTCGGCTTTTATACAAGAGATCTCGTGCGTCCGTATACATCATACACTACAAGATCAACGGACTCCGTGCAGAGAGAGGTTCCGCTGGAGGAGTCTATTCGCGCGTTACCCGGCCTCTCTTTCCGCATAAGAACTGACACACCGCTTATAGGCGCTTCTTCGCCAGTTCTCAAAACCACTCACCGGCATAATAATTATAATTTCATGAACTATGGCGAGTATCAGTCACCACTATTACGGAAATCGAACAAGTGAATTTACGATTTATAGTTTTCATGACCATAACCAAAAACTTTAATTACAAAACACCGGACTAAAAATGAATGTACATTTCCGCAGAGAAAACCGTCACTCTACTTTACGTACAGTCTACAATCATTACAGTTCAATTAAGCTAAAACGAATAAGCACAATCAAGTTGTATTAATTTAAACATGGCAAAGTTTGCGTCATATTATCCGGTCATTTTACTAGTATCCTACACGTGCCTTCCAAATCTCGTCGCTGGCGTCTGTTTGACCGGCAAGTACGACCCATACTCTACCACCGGATGCTCCGAAATCCCGTTGCCCAATTTCGCCAGCGTCGCGGCCACCTACAATCCCTACAATCTCTTTAACCTCACCTACACCAACGTGAACAACCCTAACCTCCTATACCTCAATCAGTTCCCCTTCAATAACCCCAATACTATCTATAACACCTTCCCAAACGGGAGTATCTTCGTCAACAGCACCAACTTCAACTTCCAGGTAGGCTTGTATGTTAGTCTTCAAAAAAGAAAAGAAAATATTTGCATTAAAAAATTCTAATATATAAAGAAGGAAATAATGGACAATATATATATTACAAAATAGTATATACAAGAAAATAAAGAGAATAAAGTTATTTATAAACAATGAAATGATAGTCTTCAACTGATCAGCAGTTAATCTACTTAATTAACACTTTGTTATTAAGAATTCGCATAGTTTATTGCCTTTGATAGTAAAGATTTTATTTAGTTAATAATCACAAGTAATTACACAATTTTGTTTTTAAATTTGTACTAACTCAAGTTTAGTTTCTTTATTATTAAAACAAAGGAAACGAAGAAATTAAGTACAAATTTAGGCATTAGTTCAAATGTAGCACAATATACCATTTTATTCAATCTTTGTGCTGGCATCTGCATTTTCCAGGTCCCCCTGTCATACTACTCCTCTCCCGCCTTCATTTTCGGCGGTCTCAACAACAACAACAACCTCCTCTACAACTACAACTACTACCCACCGCTCTACACCAATTCACCATACCCGAACCAGCAGATTGCCTACCCCATCCTCAACGGGAATAAAGCCCCAAATTACATAATTCCCGTGGGGATTCCAGTACCTGCGGCCAACAGTTACAATATCCCATCCTACGGGTATGGGTCGCCGGCACCATACGCAGCGAGCCCGTCATACAGTGCGTCCCCGGCGTACGGCCCCTCGCCGAGCTATGGGCTGTATGCTCCCAGCTCGGCGGTACCCTCATACGCGGCTAATCCGTCGGCCTACACCGTCAATTACGGCGCGTCGTATAATGCTTATAATCCTCCTCCGGCGTACTCGTCGTATGCCCCGGTGATGCAGAATTATTACGCCAGTCCGTTGGGCCCGCAGTATTCCTACCCAAGTCCCGCACCTGCATCCGCCTATGCAGCGCCAATGTACAATTATGCTCCAGCACCGGTGGCGTATGGCCCGGCACAACCGGCCTACGGTCCAGCACTCAACGGCCGGAAGTAATTGGACACTTCCTCGCATGGAAAACTTTCAACTCTTATGATTTGCTTCTGGAAGTTTGAAAAACCATTTTGCCGATCAAGAAGTAGTACTTTTCGTCGTGGGAAATCACTTTTCCGGCCAAGAATTTCTCTATGCGGCCAATTGGTTGGCACAAATGCACAAGACGCTAATTTTATAGATATTTTTTTGTAAATACGACCCTCATGTATTCGGTATTCGAGGTCGTAACTCGTAACGGCTACGTACTACTGTGATCTGCAAGATAAACAGAAGAATATGGGATTAAAAGCATAATTGTACTGTAATGCACAAAAGTAAAAGACGTTTCAATTGGGGAGGGAGGCAATTCTGCTTGCGAATAAAAATAAATATCATAAGTTAACAAAGGGCTACCTATATTCAATAAAAAAAAGCTGAACCCACGAAAAAAGAAAGAAAAATAAGTGCCACCCTCTCCACCATGCAGCCAAGAATGTAAGGGGAACCCGACGCTTTGTTTTAGTTTGAAATTCATGGCAGGTCGCCGAATGTATTGGCCCAGAATATAAGTTTATAACGTAAGTTTATAAGTATATTACGTCATCAGGTCCTCTTCTCCCATTTGGACATTCCTTTATTTAATATATTATCTAAATTTCAAACACGTTAATAAACAACACGAAAATCAATATAAATGACGCAAAGGAAGATAAGCCCAAAACGGCAGAACAATCAACCAACCATCAGTCACTCAAGGCGCCGACGAAACCTGGACTTACTTGTCATCGACTCTGATGAAACCTGGAAGAGCCACCTCTCTTCCAGCAGCCGTTTCTGTAGCGGCATACTGGGAAGCGACGGACAAATGTGATTCAAAGAGAATGAAAAATTTAAGCCGGATTAATAAGAGAACAAAATTCCACCTCTCGCAGGCGCTGAAACCGCGTGGGCTTCGTCAAACTCGAGACACCAAACTGCAGAAAGCTCTCCAGAACTGTCTTCAGTTCATTACTTCGCCACTCCTTTTCGGTCAATCCCAACACGGACGCGGATTCCCAGTCGCTCGGTGCCTTTGTCATTTGTGACGAAAAAATCCCACGAGGTATAAAACAGGACGTTTCTGGAAGAAACAAGAACAGATAAACAATGCAATGTTCCATTTTTTTCTGCAATGTTTCCGATTGTTCCTGCAGTGTTTCCGTCTGTTCCTGTAATGTTTTCGTATGTTCCTGCAATGTTTCCGTTTGTTCCTGTAATGTTTCCGTTTAATCTTGACCACAACAAATATTCAGTCAATCACTTGATGCAGCAGGCAGCTGCTACTAGCAATAATTTGAAGTTGTATCTTGTAATTGTTTCTTCATTCCTTGACTTGTTTTGTTGGATTTCCTTTCCGTGGACATTCATCCGGAAGCGGTGGCGAAATTAGAGCAACTTTTGGCAACTAACTCGCGGCGTGCAGAAATGGGACTGGATCGGTGGAAGAAACATGAGCTGCATCCGAAAAAGGGCGACCAGGCCGCCGTCGACTGGTACGTTCTCCGCATGATTGTAAGCGGAAATGTGCAAATTGGCGAGTTCCAAGCCAATCCGATTGGAAGCTGGATGCATATGGATATATTTCGGATAGGAAATGCTAAGTGAATCAAGCAATCAATCAATCGCTTACTCGCAGATGAACTCAATGAAACGGTGATGCAGCAAATCAGGCGATCAATCAACTGCTGCAATCAATCGCTGATGCAGCAAATCAAACAATCAATCAATCGTTTGCTTGCAGATGAACTGAATGGGATGGTGATGCATTGAATATATTTAAATGATATTTCAAATAGCTCTAAAAGCGGCTCTTAATTTTAAATAAAATATATTGTTATTTTATTTATATTTTCAGTAACAAAAATAGAAATCCATATTTAAAAGCATATTCTTATGTAAGTCACTAAATTTACCTGAAGTAATAGGATGTTTCAATTACGGTGTTATAGTAAGTGCTGAGAGTGTAGGTTTGTCTGATTCCTTTTGTGACAGGATATATTTGTGGCGGACAGGTTGAACTTCTCCTTTTGGTCGGAGGTGGTGGACGTCACATCACCGGAGAAGTATGCCGTCGAGTATTGAGGAAAGAAGTACACCAGCTGCTGGAACTGCTGTGCGGCGATCAACCGCGCCGTGAATGTGCATCATTAGTGTTTCTTCATTTTCTCCTGATGAGATTTAAATTAAAAACTTCTCCTTGATTACCATAAACTTAAGCCTGAAAGCGAAATTTTTGTTAGAACTGTAAGAGGGAATTTTCATTTTGAACGCACAATACCTCGCCAACATCATCAACGCTAAAGTGAGCCTCATCTTTCGTGCTAGCGGAAAAAGGCGAATTGTCCATGTTGGCAGTACGACTGACAAACGTCCAGGAAGCCGGGAAGGTTTTTGTCGAGGTGCGTGCCACGTTTTCCAGTTTTGCCGCTTTTTTTGCACTGATCATTTTGCAAAATTCGCTTGTACTCGTTACTAGAAGTGTGGAGGGACCTTCGTGAACGCCATCCGGGCGGCTGGAAACAACGCCCAGGGACTGCTTGAGACCATTCTTGAGGATATCCCCTCGTCCTACCATACGGGTTTTTTAACGGAGAGAGGTAAAATTTCGAATGTTGTAGTTTACTAAATTTAATGTCATTTGTCATCTGTGTTGCAGTGGAATGTTATAAACGTGCCCAGATTCTGGTCGCCGACGTGTGCGCCTGTTTTGAGGGTAAAGGATTCGGCATGTTCACTAACATTGTCCAGCTTACCATTTTCGTGGACTATTGCATTCCTCAAGGTGAGAAAGAACTAAATTATATTCATTTGCCTCAGTGTCATTCCAATACTGAACAGCTGTTTGGTTCCCAAAGCTCTTAAATACTTTGGAACCGTGACGTACAGTCCGGAACTGCAGAGGAAGTTGGAGAGCAATTATGTGTTCCAGTACGGGGAGCAGGCAGAGTAGGAAATCCGCGGTTGCACCATCCATGTCTCTGAGGTAAGAGATAGAGGCAGAAAGGCTGGCACACAGACATTCGAACTCAGGCGGTCAGCCGGATAAATCAAAAGATAGATAGACAGGCAGACAGACAGATAGACACGTCGACAAGCAGGCATATAGACAGACAGACAGACCAGGCAGTCAGAGTCAGACAGACAGATAGACAGACAGACAGACAGACAGACAGACAGACAGACAGACAGGCTGTTGACCCATTCATTACCGGATCAGTGTTACCAAGTAAGCGCTGTTTGCTGCTCCTGAAGAACGAACTCAACCGGCTGATATCGGCCGACGGCGCAAAGAGCCCGGTTCAGCAGGAAACAAACATCATTACTTGTGGGACCACGGCCAACTCCACAACGACGACATGAAAGGCTCCCTCTCACAAAATGCGCTGCATATATTACTGATTCTCCCTGTACCATTTCAGTGCTGCCGCGTTAGTTTGCATCCAAAAGTCCAGACTACATTCGTGTGAGGGCGTATCTCATTGTCAGATCACAGCCAGGAGGAGGATTAAATTTTCTCCCATTAGATACATTCTTTAGCGTTTTTACTTGGTAAAAGTGAAACGAAAAATCGGTCACACGTCGAAAATCACAACACAAATTCGAACTCAGACATCTTATGCCGTCTCAATGCTTCCAGTTCCTCAGCATTACGTTGAGCGATGCGTTTCGCTAGATCACTGCTATGGTGGGTGGGACGGCAGCGGTTCCACCACATTCGAGAAAAGACTCTCGAACGACCGTTCCGATTCGTGGCCAAAGTCCCCTTCTGCCCCCGTGAAGGAATCAACCATCAGGTTGTAGTAGTACTGCATGGTGAGCACCCGGCGCGGTGCGGGGTGCAATTTTTCCGCCTTTCGCTATTGCATTGTAATCATCGTATAGACCATAACTATAAATCCTAGGGAAGATCAATAAAGTTAAGAAATAAAATAGTTTAAATTTTCATATCTTTATAAAAACATGGCCTAATACCCGAAATAAGAAATACAAAAATACGGACAAAGTGTATTAGCCAAATTAGATTAATTTTGCATACAAACAGCGCGGAATGACGCGGCAATAATCCTTCACGGTGCGTACGCGGAAAAAATTGCCCGTTTTCTAGGCGGAGCTGCGCGGAATATCCGTGTCCGCCGCGGCGCGGATTTCCCTCTCTACATTGTGCATACTGTACGAGGTAAGACTTCTAAGTTGACGCAGCGAGGAAAACAGGGAGCGCACATGTCGGAACTGATGCGATGTGTGTGCAGACGAGCAAGTGGCGCCCCTACAGCCTCAAATCCGACAGTTTTTACAGCAAAATTTCTCCTTTTTTTCAAGCACTCGTACGTAGTTCACAACCCGATTCCTGCTTTTGATTGGGTAACATCTTGTTACCAGTTTTTTTTTTACTTTTTCGAAGTTTCAAATGTCAAATTTATTGGCAAATCGTGAAACAACAGGGAAAATAGAAAGTGCGTCAACTTAAAAGCGATTTTGCCAGTGCGTCAAACTTAAAAAAGTTTACCTAGTACTGACTGCACATTGCGCACTAGGAATGCCGAGTCATGAACTGCAGCTGGTTGTCAGCTGTTCCTATGATGATTGTCATTTATTGCAGCCGTTAAAACTAATTAAATTCATTTTCAGAGACGCACGTTACACTCTTTTCTTTTGCTAAAACAGCTGATGCGACATTGACCGCATAAATGTCCTAGTCGCGCACTGTAAACGAAAATCCAACCTTTTCTCTATGAGTGCTTTCCTTATTTCTCGCACTACTCTGCTGCTCCAACGAATTGTCCTACCCAGCCTTGCCATGGTCTCCTCCCCCTCACTGCTCTCCACGACGACGGAGGAGCAAAGCAGCATACACGGCAGAAACGTCAACGAAATCCACATGGTCCCATTCCAAGTGATTACGCGACCCATTCCTCCCGTTCTTGACGTTCGTACCATACCGAAAATACTACGCACCCCTTTACGTTTAATTGCTTCATTTTTGGGGGTTGATGTACTAAAAATGATGTTTTCACATTTGTTTCAGGATAAAAAGGTCTGCAGTTTAATCTCCGCCATTTCCGATGAGGAGAATGTTAAAAATGTCCCACCTCTTGATGTGCTCTGGATCACCGGCTCGGAAGGAGGGCAATATTACTTCTCTTTCGGCGGATGTCATCGTTATGAGGCGTATAAACGCATCGGCGCCAAAGAAATTCCCTGTAAATTGATCCGATCGACCATCAACGATCTTCGAACCTATTTAGGCTCCTCGACCCCTCAGCTCAAGTAGAAAATATTTTCTTTTGTTTTGTATTCTCTTTTTATATAGATTTTTCATTTTTTGTAGTATGTCGGAGATATTTTATAGGTACCGGTAATAAGGCAATCAATTGACTGGTCTGGAAGTCTTGTGGTCAGCATGTTAGTGTAAGCAAATGCATCAATCATCAATCAATCAATCATCCAGTATTTGATATTCCTCCAAACCGATCGTTTTCGAGAACGTTCTTGATGGTTTGATTCACATAATGTTGTGTCAGAATTTAATTTTCTATCGATTGGTGCCGATGGATAACTTTTTGGAAAACAGGATGCAGAGTTATGTCTATATTTGATTGGGCAGTGTGCATGCACTTCCGGCTATGTTGATTAATGAGACATGGTTCAGTTGTGCCCATTATTAGTTTTAGGAAATATTTCGTTCCATTTCACATTTTAAATTTAAGATAAAGTCAGGAAATTTGCGCAGTTTTTTTATTTTTTGAATTTGATACATTACTGGGAATGAGTTTTGTCTTTGTTCAGTCGAATTCATCGCAATTCATCAATCATTCAATAGAACTTGTTTGCGCAGTCTTGTGGTGTTGTTCCAGTGCTAGCCTCAATCAATCAAAACTCTTGCTCACGCAAAGGCTGTGGGAAATCCCTTTTCCATTTTACACATTTTTCGTTTCGTGAATTAATGAATATTCATATTGGTCACACGTCGCACGTAGTGTTTGGTTTTATGGAGAGATAAGATTCCTCGTCTCATTTTCATCTGTCGAGGTCAGTTTACAGAAGGAACAGCAATCGAATTCCGGTGTTTGTGTGTGGGTTTGATTCTGTCGGTCAGTGTGAAGCTTTTCTCCAGATTCCTGACGCCACAGACAAGGCAGTGCGCATTTACTGCAGCACTTCATAGGCTGACTGGTAGGTGGATTGAATGATCGGCTGCCGTTGCTTTGTGGGTTCATTTCCACATTTCCTTTCCCCCTTTTTCCCGAAGAACGCCATCATGTTTACCGCAGTGAATGTATATTTTTACAGCATTCAAAGTGACATAACATTTGTGGGTTAACCACCCTGAAAAGCGACGAAGAATTTGCAGGATTTAATTTTGTTTCCACCGCTGTTTTCAAGGCAGCAACGGGTGCTTGATTGACTTGGTTTACTAGCGCATTTCTTGCCGAACATTTAAACGCGTCATCAAGCGTTTGATTGTTGATTGATTGGAAACGAATAACTGCGGAGCCGAGTGGTTGATTGATTAGTTTTCGACATTTTTCTTTTTCTCGAGTTTCTAGCACAATGCTCCTCTCACTGTTGGCACTGCGTCACGATTCTTCGTTTTCAGGTTGGCAATCTGGGATTTTTTCGCCATTTTCAGCAGCTGCTGCTGAAAAGAAAACAATATATTCGAAAAATGGGCATCCTCCCATGGCGTCTTTCCCCTGCGAATTTGTCCGGAATCGGAATGATTCTTCTTCTTCTGTTGTCTCTCACTTTCGTAATTCAAAGGTAAGTTTCGACTGAAATAAGTATCTCGTTTGATCGTGGCTGTCTTGACCGTACTCAGTCAGCGATCCTGAAGTCTGTTTTATTTTTCAGTAAAAACGATCAACAATCAAGCAATCAATGAATGTGTTGAACCAGATGCGACATAGTTCCCACTGTTTACTTTACTTGACATTAATACTGTTACTTCTGTTTCGTAATCACGTTTTCTTTTGTCTTTCAGTGGCCAGGCAGCACCAGCGGCGATCCCTCTCGCGAGTTCCCCTGCTCCGCTCAAAGGTGGTAACGCCAGCGAACTAATGGAGCCACAGGCAGTTAGCATCGTCGCCAGCGCCGTTGGCTCTGCAGCACTTAAGGGACCGGATACCCTTCCTACTGCCGCCGTTGACGCCGGCCCAACAGCAGCGCCAAAATCTAAGATACAATCACCAGCAGTAGCACATACTGCGAGCGAGAATCCTCAAGGTACGACGGACAAGCCCATGGTTGTCAGAGCTGCAACTGGCACAAGTACAACGGCGATAGCGGGAGGCGCCGCCTCTGTTCCGGGGATGGATGGCCCAACAAAGCCAAATCTCTTGCCAGAACTGGCAAAAATTGGTGTGTACATTTTTACGAGTTGTTTTGTATTAGCCTCGGTGTACGTGGTTTGTGCTGTTTCACTTTTCTGACGACTATTTGGGATGTGCGTGTCTGTTTCATGCCTGTCAGTATGTCCGTCTGACTGATTGTTTGCTTGTCTTTGTATCTAGTTGCCTTAATAATATCTCTGTATTTGTCTGAATGTCTTGTCTTGTCTTGTCTGTCTGTCTGCCTATCCGTCTTTTCACATATTTGTCTGACTGTCTGTCTGTCTGCCTGCCTGCCTGCCTGTCCGTCCATCTTTTAACCAGTCTGTCTTTCAACATGTCTGTCTGTTTGTCTGCATGTTTTTCCGTCTGTCTGCTTGTCTGTCTGCTTGCTTGTCTGTCCAATGTTCTCTTTGTTTTTGATTAATTGTCTGCCTGCCTGTCTGCACATGTGTCAAGTGTCCAGTTTATTTGTTTGCTTAATTGTCTGCCTCCCTGTTTGCCTGTTTGTCTGTTCATGCAGTTTATTTTTTTGCTTAATTATCTGACTGCGTAGCTCCTTAATGCTATAGATGTCCCATGTTTCTGAGCTTGAAGCGGCATCTCCTGAGCTCCCCGCACCGCGTGGAACGTTTGTTTGGCTCACTCTTTATGCTCTCTCCCAGATGTTCCCGTTACAGACTCTATTATCGCCCCATCCAATGCGTCCACAGTAGGCGCATCCATCGCAGCAGCAAAAGATGCCACAACTTCATCTCCGCCGTCCTCCGGCTCAACGACGAGCACATTAACCACCGTAGCCACCGCTGAACCGGTGAAGCAACCGGACGTGGCACCCGTACCGCTGGTTGGCGAGACGCCACCTCCCGCCAACGAAGTTACGTCGCCGTCCGGGAAGGTGACGAAGAAGGACAAAGGCCCGTCGATCCACTCGATTGATCCCGACGCGGAAGAGAATGAGGAGGAGTCAGACGGGGAAATGGGGAGGAGTGACGGAGAAGGTGGTGATGGCCCCCCGGACGGTAGGTCGTTTGGCGGTAGTGGGGCTATTAAGGGGAAGACCGGGAGGGATGGACGTCCGCCGATTAAACATGTGGAGATTCCGATCGGCGGTGGGCCCGCGGTCAAAACAAAGCATGGTGAGGGTGAAGAAGACGGAGAGGATGGCGGTTATCTACATTATGTCATGTTTTTGCTGATCGTCGGGGCTTTGGTATTTGGCTTTATCCGCAGGAAACGGGTGAGTGAAAGTAGATTGTTTGTCCCCTTGACTGATTGGCTGATGGATTTTTTCGCTCAAGCGCTCGATTGGACCCTAATTATAGATGATAGAAATAAATGATAGGTTAATACGGGTTAATAGACAGCACTTCCGAAAAGCGCATTGTCATTTATATACTTCAGCTCGATATTTGTTATCGCACCAGAACGTTTAATCGAACTTTAACTTCTCACACTTTTTAAAAGTATTTGATGTTTCATGCATAATTAATATTAAAATGATAATAATGTTGCTAATTTTTTTTCGTTTTGCTTTGTAGATTTTGGCATTTGTCATCGAAGGAAGGCGATCGGACGGACGTCGGCGGGGAGCCGGCGGCAGCAGCGCCACCTACCGCAAGCTCAAAACCAACTCAGATGAGGAGTGAAACTTCTCTCTCTCCATCACTCTGCCAAAAAAGAGGGTGTCCGCACAAAACGGTTGACCGACGGTTTCGTCAGTCATAACCCGGAAATATGAATGGAGTGTGCGGCGGTATTTCGTCGGTCTCGCCGGTGTAGGTACATGTGGGTGAATGTAGTCATATTTGCCTTTTCGAAAAAATGGAGGAGTTGGACACTCGGGATTCGGGGGAATATTACGCAGAGAAGATGATCGAGAGCTGCTGCTGGGTTTGTTTCTGTTATGTGATAGCGCCTTATCCTTCCGTGATCTTTCACACTAATAAGATTGATGATGACGCTGAAGAACCGTTCATTGATTTGATGATACATGTGTCAAAATTAACTGAGTAACGTTTCTTTTTGTTCGGTTTTTTTGGTTGGTTGTTTCGTTGCACATTATTATTGGATGTCGTTTTCGTTGCGTATGACTGTTTTCTCACTACTTCGACTGACCATGCTGGAGTTGTTACTCATCCGTCTATGTTAACATTTCCCTTATCTTTGAGCGAATATACATGTACGAGGCGCTTGATTTATTATTATCTGTAGCGTTGGATATAGGGATCGTTTATGTTTGCATTGAAAACGGAGATATAATAATGTACCAGCCACGAACTCGTGCCCGCCGTTCAGTGTGGGCAAACAGCAAACATGTGTCACCGTCGAGCCAATGACTGGACTTTGGATTGAATTGGCGAGTTTATTGAGCTCTTATGTTCGTGCCAGAACGAACTGGACTTTGCAAAGACGACTAGCAATGAGGGAGGAGGA
This sequence comes from Hypsibius dujardini, assembly GCA_001579985.1. Lineage (NCBI taxonomy): Eukaryota > Metazoa > Tardigrada > Eutardigrada > Parachela > Hypsibiidae > Hypsibius > Hypsibius dujardini. Next base: position 53,441 of record LRSR01001091.1, read on the forward strand.
CTCTGCTATAATCACCTCAAAGAGGTGTCCAATTTTTTGCCAACCTTCCCTATTGCCATGTCGAAGCTTGAAAACAGCGTTACAGTGAAATATTGGCATTACAAATATAAACCATTCCGTTAAGGGGAACCTGGCGCTTTGTTTTAGTCTGAAATTTGTGACAGGTCGCCGAGCGTGTTGGCACAGAATATAGGTTCACAACTCCACTCACTATTTTCTACCAAATTATGGTCAAATTGCAAACTTTGCCTTTTCTACTTTTTTCAAAAAAAGTCGCATGACGTCACCAGGTCCTTTTCTCCCGTTTGGACATTCTTTTGAACATTTCTTAGACGAATTTCGTCAGATTTAATGCGTATTAGGCAGGTTCGATAGATCTGCAGATTCGTTACACCCAAAAAGCAGCGTTTTTGTCTATCGTGTCTAATCAGGAAGTAAAAGTGAAAAAACACGGCGACGCAAGTTCATCCCATTCCAAAACGAGAAATTTGCGAAGCTTTTCGGTAATTTCTATCTTGTTACACAAGGTAAACTATAACGCCGAGTTTTTGGTGTCAAAAATTTGAGTATCTATCTAAAAAGTCCGAAATTTAGTAAATCAGACGGAATTAACGGTTGTCGTTAATTTTACTATTTTTTACAAACAGTAGCTACATCCGAAAGAATAGGATCTGAACTTGTAGGAGGAGCCAAGTTTATTCCTTCACTCTTGTCCTCTCCTAATAAAGGTAATCAGTAATGAGCAATGCCAGTATATGCCTAGTGGTACGGAGTTCCCTTCCAAATCTGCACATTGCTCCACCTCCTGATGTGCACATTTTTTGAGCTAGTGCCAATGGAATCCATATTGCATTGGAGGTGAGATAGTGTTTACAAAAGTGATTTAAATTTGAAGGCCAAGTCTCACTATGCTGAAAGGGTGACTTTTGTTTGTAAACATAGACTATGACTCGGTCTTATACGAGTATATGTTCTGTATAATCAATTAACTGAGGATTCGGGCCGATGATGGTAAAAAGTTTTACGATCCATATCTGTCTCATCCTACGAAGTGTGGGCAGCTGTAATCAGGCTGCAGGCTGATATCCCGGCACTATGGACGCACACAGGAGACTGCATGGGATGTCCGCGCAAAATCCGTCTTGACTGTTGCTGCTGCCTGGATTGAGACAACACAGTGGATGGCTCCCACCGACAGGGTTTCGTACGCAGTCGCTGCTCTTGCGACATTTCTGCGTGTTTTTCACGGTCGGCGCTCCGCAATACCTCACATCTGTTAGTGAAAAGGCACAAAGGCAATGATTAACTAAGGGAAATAGCAAACCTTTGGAAAACTACTGACCAGGGACGGTTTTAAAAGCGGAATTTAGAATCACACCATACTGATTCGCAAATACTCCCGCAGCTATGATGATTATAAAAATTTATTTCACCGCGTTGTGTACCCAGTATAATATATCTAGTGATTGTATAAATGCCGTGTTTTCCAAACCTTGAAATGCCACCATACAAAAGTTCTTGCGACCACAACGGTAAAATAAATTTGTGTCATTATCATAAATATAGGAGTATTTGAAAAACATAGTATGGTGTAATTCTAAATTTGCTACAGCAAGAACCTTCATCTCCGACGTACGATTGAGGCATGCCGGGACGGCTGGACTTCCGGGAGCAGCACTACAGCAGGTCACCATGTGGCAGTCAGTGAGAACGCCGCAATGCGCCACGCATTTCATAAAATCCTGAAAATTGACTGTGAAACTGCATACAGTCAGTATACACAGGTATACACTCTATTTTGACCGACCACGTCGGGATTCATTGCTGATTAAATAACGAGATATCAAATACATTTAAATCCACCGGCAAATTTTATTGAAGTTAAAAAGCCTATTTAATGTAAAAGAAAAGCCACATTTTCAGCAGTTAACACGCCATATTAAATAAATATCCCAACGTTTAAAATAAATATAGTATTTTTCAAATGAAACTCTGCTTTTAAATATCGCTTTCTATTTTTGTGGTTTTAAATAAAGTCAAAAATTATTATATTTAAAACGAAAACATGTTCTGATCCATTGAAAATATTTTGTAAAAATATTTAAACAACACTATCGGGATGAGAGATGTAGTAGTTATTATTGTTAACCTTCACGGACGACTTACTGGGCAAAGTTTGACCGCACTGGGAGGAGCAGAAGCTGCGGATCCACCGGCCGGCGAAGGGGCTGCTGCCCCGCCGACGACCATCACACAAATAGCTGAAAATAAAACCGCAAATAGGAATATTGGATTCCGGTACAGGCAAAGATGCATTAAAATGGTAAAAAATACCAATAACAAAAACCAAAAAACCCGGTTCAGTAATGTGCTCACATGATCAAACACCATTACTATTCAATTCCAAATCAGGGGCACAACTAGCAGACAGAGGACGGGACAAAAAGTTTGGGGACACAAAAAATGCATCAGATTTGAGATTAGCAACTGGGTTCATAGACCTCTTTGGTCGGTCGATCGGATATGCTCGCGAATGCTGTAGACCTCGGCATATGTAGACACACACATGTAGTGGGCAGATATATACTCTCTCGCGAATATATCTATGTATTTCTTCAACAAATTTGACAGGATGACGGATCTGGGATGGCCTATTTTCACCATATTGGGATGGATAGTCACGAACCTGGCACGTAGGTTTGCTAGATAAATAAATATACGACAGCTTGCACACGTTTGATCGGTTTCCCAACGTTAATTAAAATGCTAAAACTGCAGTCTAGATGGAAAAATCTCAGTTAACAAAATACCAATATAATACTCATATTATTAAAAATACTAAAATTATTGTAATTATCGTAAAAAGTACCGCGCAAATGTGGTCCATATGTGAGTAAAAAAATTAAAATTTTTATTCAGTAGTAAAAGCTTTAAAGTATATTGTTTTTATAAAGTAAACAAATACCAATGAAACTATTTGTTAAATACATTGGAGGGTGGGATGTGAAAACAGTGAAAAATGATATGCCTAACTTGTTTTTTTTGGGGGTTCGTCTTAAACTTTACTGTATATTCCGGTATCTGTCAAAGCAAGCCGTGTCTTCTGTATTCTGTAGATGGTCAGCCGCCACCAATGATGCCCGCAGGAGGCAGGGTCAATTGTGCAAATTGTAAGCTTTTCTGCCGACTGAAACTCAAACAGAGCTCTTACACGTAGTCAGACTAACTCTTAATGGGAGATGCTGCTAGATCGCGACATGGATCAGCTAGCGAGTCCTCTCCATGGCCAAGGCTTCTCTTTCCTCCCAGAGACTCCGTCGGGGGCGGACAAGATACTTCTTGGAAGCGGATACGTCGTTGGCGACCCCCACGGACAGGACTGTCTCATCACCATTGAAGACACCACGACGGCTGGTGGGCAAAACGGCGACCACCGCATTCCCAGCTCCACTTCCAGCGCCATCGCCGTGACACCCATGTACATGTCGAAGAAAAAAACTAGCGTCCATTACTGTGACAATTAAAAAAATTCTAATCGAAAATTATGATAGCGGGAACTACATTTTATATGGAACGGGGGCGCCGTACCGCGGCATCGCGGCCTACGCATTGGAGTGCCGCAGTAACCATCCCATCAGTGAGGACATGCTCTTTCTACCGTCGGATTACTTTGTCAAACAAATTACGGTAGTTTTGGTAGCTTGATTTCTTGTTTGGCTGTAAAAGACCAGGGTTGATCTAGCGAAATGAATTGGGTAGGTTTCAAACACTGGAACGGACCATCAGCATACCACGGCGCTAATCGTCACGCTCAACTATGATCAATCACCGACTGCCTTTGAAATTACGGTAATCATATTTATCTACTCTTTTCCTATGCTTCAAAAACTATTTCGGTTATCTGTCGGTCTGTCTATCTGATTGTCTGACTGACTGTCTGCCTGTCTGCCTGTCTGCCTGTTTATCTGTTTGTCTGTCTGTGTCTGTCTACGTGACTGCCTGTCTATTGTTTGTATATTTGTATCTGCTTATCATGCTTGGTGGTGTTTGAGTTCTCATTTCTTTTAGACAGCTGGTGACCGTTTTCGCCTCTCCCCTTGCATTACTGTCTTCCCGCATCAACACGTAACAGACGTGGCCTTGGTAGACCGGAATAAGGCAACCATTATCATCTTCTCTAACGACAATCTTGACTCAAAATCTGATCCCAAGGATCGCTACGCTCCCATCTATCTATCTGCTTACAATTTCCGGAACGCCACGTTGTGTGGTTTCGTGCCGGTGGAACATACAAAAAAGGTGGAGTTGTGGATCCATGAAGGCAATATCATTGCGACTTTCGCCCAACAAATGCCAAGGAGCAAACGCAGTTTTATTCGCTGGTTCAGCATTAAGATAACGGGGAGGATCTGCAAGGCGGAACCGTGGGCGCTGCAGAGTGTAATGGGGGCTTTGCCGTGGGAAACAGGATTTTCTGTGCGTGAGTGAAATTAGAGTCAGATCGCCCTGCAAATAAATAAGACAAATTCCGCACTGCTTAGTTCCTCCTGGAAATCCATCTTTGCTATTTCCATTCACGGTGGACAATATCCTTTGTGGTAGGTCGGAAATATTTCTGCAGGCAAACAGACAGACAAACCGGCAGGCAGCAACAGACAGGCAGGCAGGCAGGCAGGCAGGCAGGCAGGCAGGCAGGCAGGCAGGCAGGCAACCAGACAAACAAACAGATGGAATGGCATACAGGTGGAAGTACCCACAGATAGTCTCTTCATTACTGTTGTGCTTAGGGGTGGAGGACATAAAAATTGTCCAGACACCGACCTTCACAGCTTTAGCTGTGGCCATTGCCAATCCTGAAACTTGTCTCGAAAACACCTGTTCTTCGGAGGACACGTTAACCTTCGAGCAAAGCAACAGCGCTAGCAGCATCCGAGTCTGCGGTTGTGCGTACGCTATCAAGACCTCTTTTGCTATAGTCTTCAGTAAAACGGCGCAGAAGTTTGCGCTGGACATTGCCCAACCCAGTGGATTTCAACTACTGCGGGGAGCACCAGAACTGGTACGACTAATCCTCTTTTATACGTCTATATAGTAGAGAATTTCGGTTTACAATTTTTCAACTTTTCAGGCAACGGAAATTCAGACAATCATTTTGCCGTGCTGCGCTCTAGTCCAGCTGTGTAGTACGGCCGGCACTTGCGAACTCTTCACTCTGCGGATGGACAAACGCAGTAGCGAGTTCGACGCGGGACGGACTGTCGGGACGCGGTTGCCGTCGCTGGTGCAGAGCTCCGCGGTCGGAACGTGCCGCACCAATACAGTGGCGGTCAGTTACAGCGGCATGGAAGCCAGTACAAGTATGTGTAGAATATGTGTGTGGACTGTGGACGGGTACAATTGTAGCTTGAATACATCCACAATCAATGGATTTGATCATTCAAACAATTTTGCGCAGTTGCTCCACTATGACCATTGACGAAAGGTATAGAGACTCGTTTAGGGTCCTTACAAATCGAAACCAAGACCCCTCATGGTAGGGCCAAGGGGTGGGCGAAGGGGTAAATGCATTCTTTTGAAAATTGAACCCAAAGTTCGGACTATGATTCTGATGAGTTTGAAACTTGTGGGGTGTGAGGGGTCTGATTTCCAAGGGCCCGTCCGGATTTCAAAACGTTTTCAAAAACTTCCATCAAATTTAAGGTTTCTCCGCTTTCAGTATAAGTTTCCGGTCATAACTGCCAATAAAAGGTACAAAACTAATTTTTTTAAGAACAGCCAAAATTTGATGGAAAAACTGATGTTGTAGAAACTGTTTGGAAATCTCAGGGGCATCGGAATCAACCCCCACACCCCCACAAGTTTCAAAATGATCAGTTTTGATCAAAATGCACTAGCCCCTTTGCCGATTCCCTGGCCTTACCGTGAGGAATATTGGTTCCGACTTGTAAGGACCTAAACGAGCCTTTGACGAAGGGTACACCTCTTTAAGTTTGGCTCTGTAGAACCGACAATCCACAAATTCTCCTGCACCAACTTCTTTGAGGGCGTCGGTCAACGCGCCAACCCGGAGGACCAACCACGCTTCCACCTGGCTCTCCACAACGCCAGCAGCGGCACGCACTTTCCCGTCTCGGAGAGCCTCCCCGGGAACCGTCGCCATTCCGCCACGCCCTTTTACGTTGTGCCGCCGCCGAATACGGAGCCCAACAACGGACTCGACCGCAACATGGCCGACCTCTTTCGAGTTTCACAAGGTTCACTGGGTACGTCGTCCTCTTCCGGGCGCGATCGGTATTTCGGAGACGCGCCTGCCGGTGGTCAGTCAGCCGGTCCTAATCAGTTAGTCCCCGGTGGCGGAGTGCGGTATGTCGAGATGCAACCACCCTACAGCGGGTATGTCGACAGACAGCAACCTTCATGGAGCCAACAGCAGAGACCCCTCGGGATGGGAGAACCCCACCTTCAAAGCGGCGGCAGCGGCATGCATAATTACAACCCTTATCGATTCGATCATCCACGGTGAAGCTATCCGTTTTATAATTTCGTTCAGTGCAGGAATCCGCTGCATTTTAATAAGAAGCCTTTCTGATCATCATACTCCTTTGCTACTTACATCACATTTTGTTAACTTGAGACGATTTTCATAGGTTAAAATGCAAATACAATATGCACATCTTCAATTTTTTTTATATTTTAATCCTCTATATTAGTGATGATATATTTCAAATATATATTTCATCTGCATGGCTGTGACAAAACTTTTTTGTCACGGCAGAATTTCAAAGTTCGGACAAGCACGGGAAGATTCTATTTCCCCTGATTTTCTCTGTAAAAACTTCGACTTTTTGAAAGATTTTATCACTGATTCTCTTTAAATTCGATATGGAATCGATTAGCATTGGGAGAATCTGTTTTGGATGTCAGTGGGAGGAGCCAGGGGCATTTCTGGAGTGTCCCTCGTTTCCGATGTGGTTGAAGCTTTAACCCAAATCCTTACCTCCTGACGTCCCAAAAAGATCCTGCTGACAAAAAACGATGCCAATTTGAGTTTGGAAAGGGACTGTCACAAATTTTGAAATCAAACAATTTCCAAAAACTGAAGCAAAATCAGGGAAAATGGAATCTTATTCCAGTATTTTCCGGACTTTTGGAACTATGCCTAAAAAAGGCTTTCACAACAATGCCGATGAAATTTATTTGATAACTCATCACTAATACTGGATTTAAAAATAAAGTGGAGACCTTTCGCGTTGCGCCAATAAAAATCGTGCCAAGAGTACTTGCAGCTTCCAAGTCATTTAAAAGCTCTTTTATATGTGCTGTTTGATTTTATTGTACATGAATAACAATTCGGGGAAAAATAATGGGTTTACAATTTTCAAATCTGTGAGAGAGTGTGCCACTGCTGGACATGCTCCTTCTCCGTCTGCATCATGGCCTGCCAGTGCTCCAGCTCCTTCCCACGGGCAAACATGAAGCCACCCAGAAGGATCCGACCGAGACTCCGATGACCTAAGTAATCAGCCCATCAATCAATCGACAGACAGTTTTGTACAAATAACCAGGTATTATGCAGATCAGGGAGCAGGTCAATTTCGTTCATACTTTTGGGGGCGTCCTTGACTTCCGCCACGAAGAGTACGGAGACTGCGTCACACAGCTTGGGAGGCAGTTTGAACTGGAAGGACTCGTTGAATTGGGGGTTGCAGTTGGCGCGGACCGTCTGCGTCTTTTTGCGCTTCACCAGCCGGCTCTGGTGCTTGAGGGAGATTTGCACGAACGAGTCTGCCAAGAAATACGGATATCAAAAATTGGGCTTAATACAACTGTATATCTGACTTTAACTGAGACTGAATTTTACTGTTGTCATCCATATGTGACATTTCGGAATTTATCCGGCAAATGTTCTGCCAGCATGGATCAAACTATTTTCATCAGTATGCATTTCACGCCGATTTACTACGAACTTTCTCACGATCTTCATGGCTGGATATTTTGCTTATAGTTGGGGACCCTTTGTGACGCATACTGACAGCTGTATACGTCTTTCCATCAAATGTCAAATGCCAAATTCAAATCAAATCTAATCTAATCGACTGTTCATTTGAAATTCATTTGATATGATTTTGATTTGATTCTAGGTATTTTTATGCCAGTTTTTCTTCCCAGAACTCTTTCATCAGTTTTCAAGGACTTTTGGTCACAAAGTGACCAAACCCTGGGTCACACCTAGAAATTCAATGTCGGACTTTGAAGCAAAGCTATTAGTAAGGCGAAGCTAGCAAGGATTGCCAGTTAGATCTGGTTAAATTGCGTGAGATCTCTTTTTCAGATACAGATAAGACATAAAACTCTGAGATGTAACTGCTAATTAGGAAAAATATATGTTGAACAAAAATAATAAGTACTTACTAGTCATTTGAGCGACCAAGTTTGCTTTTCAGTTTTATGACAAAAAGGAGTGATAAAAAATTAATGTACATAGCATATATCTAATTTAAAAAAAATATTACTGATTTATTTAATATTCTCATAAATACTTGAAAGCAAACCATTCTCATAAATTTTAGTAGGGGACCATGGTACAACTACATGAGAAAACGTGCCAATACAGTGAGAAATTGAAAATTCTTTCACAAGATCCGTCAAATCAAAATCAAAACAAAATCAAATCAAAATCAAATTAATAAATGACTTTCAAAATCAAATCAAATTAAATTAAATCAAATGAAATGTGTCTTTTCATCATTTGATGCCATCCCTACATCTAGAGTATCTTAACACATTTACGCACCAATCAATCTGCGAGTAATATATAACTGAGAATGAAATAAATTGTTGCGCTATGAATGAATTGAAAAGTGAAGTAAAGGCAGCACAAACGGTTTTTTTTTAAATGTGTTCATTTGAAATAACCAACAAAAATGATTGTCCACTGCAATTCTTTTAACTCTAGCTGGAAGCTCACCTTGTGTTTAGTTAACGAAAAACAAAAATGCCAAGCTTTTAGCAAGGTAATGCATACCAATCGGAGCTGATTTCTCGCCGGTCCGAAAGTTTTTGCCCTCCACTACGTTAATCTGTAAGAAATCAACAGCCGACTACTGTGAAACTCTTGCTTTGCATTTTAATTAATATAAGTCCTATACCGTGAGTCTTTGAAGGTCCATGTTGTAGCACATGGAGATAAGGAGCTCGCCTCGACCTGCCGAGGACGGGATCTAAGACAAAAAATATTGAATACAGATTCCCTTTCTCTAGATAAGCAATAAAAGACTTCAAGTAGCACGTATCGTATAGTCTTCATTCTAGAAATAACATCGGGAACAATGATTTCCCCTGCATCTGTGTACCTCAGAGATTTCCTTATCAAGGTCCAGGAAGACGGTTGGATGCTTGTCACTGTTGACGTCAAAATCTACTAACGGGTACGCTGCCTGTCCAATCAAATTGTGTTTCTTCCGCCGGTCAATATCAAAAACACTGAACTTCAGCACACGCTCCATAATACACTTGGAGGACACGGAAAAGACGAAACATTCATCGAAACGAGGATTCCCCGTTTTCCGTTTCACTTTAGTCTGGAGCGTCCGCCTTTCATCAGGAAGTAGACAAATTCTGCAAGAAAAAAAACTGATACTCTCTCTGTCTGTTTCGCTTTTCTGGTTGGTGGACTGTCTGTGTGTCTGTTGGTCTGAGTGTCTGTGTGTCTGTGTGTCTGTCTCCCTTCCGACTGATCGCTTCACTCTGTTTTCTGGCTGCCTTTCCTGGTAGTCACAGTTATTTTATTGGAAATGAACAAATTCGATTACACTGTTTTTACTTTATTTTCGACAAAATGACAGTAGAGCTTTGATCCCTTTCAGTAAGATCACGATCGAATGAATCCTTGCCTGACTACACACCCACCGCGCAAAGGGATCGCAGGGGGATTTGTCAGCGCGCGACGGAAGATTCTTGGCTTTGACGAGTGTGACCAGTAACTTTTCTGATTCCCGTTCGTACGCCTGTTGTGCAGCAAAAAAACGGGGGATAAATTAGATCGGACGGGCGAAAGAATAAAGGGACTTGATAGTTGATACCAGCTGAAACCAAAGCCGTCCGGTGTGATCCTCTGGAAACATCAAGCTGTCATCCCCATCGACACTTTGATACAGCGCCGGATTAATTGCTCCGAAATCCTTCATTAGAAGACCTGTCATTCACACATACGATAAAGAACATTCTCTAATGGAATGTGTTGAAGATCGTTGGGGCGGCTTCAACTCATGACAAAAAAATGTAATAAAAAGATTTTTGAGAGAGAAAAGTCATGAAAATACATAATTCGGACGTTATTAATTTAAGTTCAGCCCGTATGCCTTTCGCCTGCATGAGTCTTGTTATCAGTGACTACCCTGAAGAAAAAGGTAGCCGATGACTTGCCCTCTTTCTATGCGCGGATTGCTAGAAATTCGATTCTGAATTGGTAAGTGGGCAGATTAGAAATTCAATTTGACTTTCATAGCGCTCTTATTTCGATGTCAACGCAGACAATTATTGGACCAAACATTACTATTCAAAAATTCCCCTATTTCAAGCCTACAGGAAACGATCATGTGTCAATACTATACTGAAGAGGGCACCTTTTGGGGTCATTTAAAACGTGGAACACATGTCGATCTGTACACATACAATATTTACGCCTAAGAAAATACACTAGCGTCAATTCTTAGTATATTACTTATTTTGCTTTTTTGTTCACAACTTACGTTTTCGGCCTTGTGGGGAGAAAGAGCTGAGGTAGTGCTCACGGGTCGGTAGCACAAAGAGAGGTATGTTGGCGGAGGAGGAAGTGGTGGAGTAATGATCGGCACGATCAGTCCCACTGCCAAAGGTCAATGAACGAATCTCCTGGATGCGCGAGCTAATAATATTCGGTGAGAGTTCCAGCGAGGTCGTCAAGTCACGGGCCCTTCCAAAAAACAATTTTAGTAACGGTACACGACGCCATTGTTTGTAAATGTAAACAGGGTGCCGTGAACAAGTATATACATCGAATGCACGTAAAATGAGAATGGTACAATGGTGTCCAGTGTAGTTTACTAAAATAAATAATAACTAATAATTTTAGTTTACTAAACTCGTTAATAATAATTTTAGTTTACTAAATCGTAATTTAGTTCACTAAAATCGTTAATAATAACTTTAGTCAACTAAACAGATAGTAACTTAAGTAGCTAAGATAGTAATTAGTAGTTGTAGTAAAGTAGTAAAGTAGTAATAAATAATTTTAGTCAGCTAAAATAATAAATAATAATTTTAGTCAACTGACACAGTAGTTACATGCACTCTAGCAGTAATGTACCCAGCAACTGCTTTCAGATTTATAAAACATTTTATTCTAGAGAACAACTAATCCGTAAAAATTCTAAAATTATTAAGTTGCTTAAATTTTTGATTGAACGCTTTTATTTAGATAAGTTATGTTTTTTTGCCGGAACGCTCGTGCTGTACAGCTTTGACCAGACACATGAGTATCCCGTTGTGACCACCAGCATGTTTGCTGTCTGTCTAATGAAACAGTTATACCACCGTCGATTACGAAGTTACGCTACAGCCCGGTTACGTCTTGCCATTGCAAAGTCCCTCATCATTAGCATACGCATTAAGGAACGGCTTTATCCAGCAACGATTAGATGCTGGATAATTAATCGACACGATATACGACACGATAATATCCAATTGATTTCGTTACTGAATAAAATATACTTTAATAAAGTTAAATACAACATTTTCGGGTAAATAGTTTTCACTTTGAGAAAACTAAAACCCGAAGAAGTATGTATACATGCCGTTATAATATCCTAGTAAAATTTTGAACTTGGACTGATGTTATTTTATTATTACTAATATAATAATTTTTAGGACACTTGAGGCGAAACCTTAACCCAGGCATCTATTTATTCATTTGACAGCAAAGCGCGAGACACTGTTTAGCCGGCTGACTTACCTTAACTGACTATGCTGGATGCCGGTTCGAATAGTCCGTTCCGTCAAGGTTAGGCCCTTTCGGATGGCCAAACTTAATGCCGCTTCCGGGTCGGCAAAGCCATCCAGATCTTCGTCCTCGTTCAACATCATGATTATATTACAATCGATAATTAACAAGAAAAGTTACTTTTGCCTTTTGACTTTCAAAATTGTGCGTGGTGTGAATGTATTGGTTATAAATTCGGCACCTGCATGTAAAAAATAAGAAATAAAAGTCACGCAGGCACTGCAATAAACCTCCTACTATGTATGCACATTTTGCAGATGTACATATACAGACAGGAATGTGCAGGCAGGGATCCCCGATCCGGTGTTAATTCTTTAACTATAACCGTAAATGTGCAAGTTACACAACAACGGTATCAGCATAAAGAACCGCAGCGTCGTCAGTATTCACTAGAGTTATTGACTAATAGTCTAATATCATACGGTGTGAAAAGTAATAATAATAGATCAGGGACAGTTCCGTAAATAATTGACCGAAAAGTCAAAAGCAGACCGTACGATCACATCATCAGCATCATGATCGGGACGACATCGGTAACACTCAGGGTTTGGCTGTATGTGGTCAGTGATCTCGAATAAAGGGAAAGAGCGACGAAAGAGTAGCTTTTATACCGCGACACGCAACAATAATAATGATGACATTCCGCGCGCAACAACGCAACTGCCAATTGATTCGGACAATGTTAATCTGACGCGGACGAAGGTCGCGGTGTCCAACTCGAAAGAGACACGGGAAATCCTTTTTCGCGACCCAAGAGCAGGTCCCTCATTGGGATATACTTAGTTAGGGTATCGTACTCGAGCACTGTAACAGCAGCAGTACCAGACTTATATATCCGCCCACGACTCGCAGGATCGTGTTGTCGTGCCCGCGCACGATTATCTCGCCGAGAAGACGTAATAATCTCACACAGCTGCAAAGTGGGATTAGCACCAGGATCCGGTGTAAATCGCGCCCATCCCCGGCAAGGAAGCCAATTTCATGATATCAATCCCGAAGCATGGGAGGTAATTGTCTCTGGACCGCATAACACTGCAACAGCATGATGTAGGATAGTAAGAAAGTTAGAGGTGTGGTGTTTTGTGGATCAGGTGACTTTTCGTTTCATCTGAAGCAGCCGCAGTAAGGTCTCGCGGAATGAGTCAAGCAAATGTCAGGCTTTTTTTAATTGGTTGGGTCATAATCACAATTTATCAATCAACGCCCCACCTTGTCTGCAATCTATGCATAGCACGGTAGAATGACGAGTTGTGTTGACGTAGTCCGAATCAATTATTTCCAACGAGGGAGTGTCAATGCAATCTGTTTTTTGATGATGCTTATATTGCCACTACGAAGGAGGTTTAGGTTCATCAGGTGAGACCACAGGCTTGGGTAGGAAGCTTTAGAAATGCATGTCTCGGTTTTTAGATTGGTTACCAAAAGTGAGAGACCTGGACGATTGGCCATTTTGGATTCATAAAGTTGTCAATTCTTGGATTCATCATAGCACATCGGCAATTCGACATTACTTAGTATGCGATAGATACACACACACACACACACACAGTGTAAATATCTACTCCTTTTTGGGTTTCACAATTCATTTGTTGAAATAAATAAACGTTCGATTGATCGGCTCAGAATTTCTGAGCGATATACCGGCGCTACTAATTCAAAAGGGTATTCGGATATTTATTTCATCCCAGTGCAAGGTAACCCGCAGCGCAAGCATAGCACAGATTGTGCAGATGCGCGTATAAAATTTCTCATTAACAATAATATAACAGCCCGAAATGGCGGTCAAAAGAGAGCACGATTGTGGAAAGGAAATGTCCGTTAAATGGAATATGGCGCACGGTTACCCGCTCGAACGACCACAGCGCCCCCAACAGGCGAAAGCCAAGCCAAGCCAAGTCGATTAACTATAGGCTGCGTGAACGGCCAACCGCAGCTGGCGTTCAAAACGGCCGCTGGTTATGACCTGCATCGCAGAAATTTAAGCCACGCCCCCTTTCCTTACCGTTGCGTTTTGAAATCGTGTGCAACTTGCAAGCGTTCACTCTCGTCTCTCTCGCTAGCTTCCCTTGATTTCAAGTCAGTTGTAGTTTTCGTCGATTCTGCCTGCATTTCCCCTTTATCCTCCGCCGTTCCGCGCGTTGTTTTGCGAATTTTTCTTTCGGAATCTCACTCATCTCATTCGAAAAATGGTAGGGATTTGTCAGGATGATGTAGTATGCCTCATGTTTCCACGGGGGGAAATTCTAATTTGTTGTGATTTTCTGCTTGTGCTCTCAGGCTGGTGGAGGAAAAGCTGGCAAGGATACTGGAAAGGCAAAAAACAAGGCCATCTCCCGATCCGCTCGCGCTGGTCTCCAGGTAAAAAGATTTAAATTTTATTCTAAAAATTTGGGATCGGGGAAAAATCTGGGAACAATCGCCAAGTCGAATATCTTTCAAGATTTTCTCCAGTCAATCGAAGTCTCTGCCATCTTGTTTAAAAAATTTCTCCGAGATTATTTTGGAAGGGCGTTGATTTTTTACCATGAAAAAATTCAGTACAGTTTCTGGATATTTGTTTATTGGGGAGAAAAGCAGATATTTCGATTTTAGCGGTTGAAGGGGATTTTCTTGGAAGTTGTGTCAAATTAATGCGGTAGGACTTTATCTGCTCCTACGCACGTTGTAATTGATTCATTCAGTAGGACTTGCCGATTTTGTGTTTGTCATATCGTCGACAAAGCCACTTTTGGCGGCGGCATGACATGCGCTTTTGAATTCGATTGTAACGGCCGTTGGTCAGAGCGCGTGGACACTGTCCACTTGTACAAATGGGCGCTGGTCATACTGCCACTATTTGGCCCGTTGGCATGGTTTCCGTTCAGGTCGCATTTAGGCTTGACCGTTGATGTTATTTATGCCTACCCCGTACTTGTTTTCGAATCTTTCAGTCGTCTCCCAACTTATCTTTTGCATATTTCCTACCCTTTTTCCAGTTCCCTGTTGGTCGGATCCATCGTCATCTCAAATCTCGAACAACTAGCCATGGCCGAGTGGGAGCGACCGCCGCCGTGTATAGCGCCGCAATCTTGGAGTACCTAACTGCTGAAGTACGTCTTCGGCCCGCAATATTCCAATCTTCAATTCAATTTAAAATCTATGCTTGGCGCGTTTCTCTTATCGCCTTTCTATTTGCTGTACAGGTGCTCGAGTTGGCAGGCAACGCAAGCAAGGACTTGAAGGTGAAACGCATCACTCCCCGCCATCTTCAACTGGCTATCCGCGGAGACGAGGAGTTGGACTCTCTCATCAAGGCCACCATCGCTGGAGGAGGTAAATCCTTTGCTAGCTTGGTTCTGTGGCCTTATGGAGCAATTGGAACATGGTCATTTAGCTTCGGGGCCCAGTGCGCCTATTGAAGGGGTGTGTGGCTAGGGGTCCAGGCAGTAAAACTAGGTTTCTTCCAGGTGTCATTCCCCATATCCACAAGCATTTGATTGGTAAGAAGGGTGGAGTGACTACGACCACCACACCGACCGCGACCACCGCCATCTCGCAGCCGATCAAGCAGGCGTAGAGGAGTTGAATGAACATCCTCGATGACGTCTGGGAACGTAGCGACTATCGACGCTCTTGGGAGTTTGTTTTGTCGTGGAACTTGTAACTTTCCTTTCTCTTTTTCTGTTTCTTTCTTCCTCTTGTCTCCGCGCGCTTTGTTCTTACCGAAGACCGACATGTGACGGGGGCAACTTGCCGGTCTTTCAGGAAGGAGCGCTTTAGCTACGTTGAAGGAGTTTCGTTTCCGCTTGCTTGTGCGTTTCTGAAGAAAAGTTCCCCTCCTTACCTGTCTGCTCTGATGACCTCTGTTTCCTACCTTCTTTCATCTACGAAGCTCCTTTTTTGGCGTGCGATGGGGATGGACGATGAGACTGTTGTTACGAATTTTAAGTTGCGACTAATTGTATCATTTACCTTTTTTATTACGCGCTGCTATTGCCTATATTCCCTTAAATTATTCGTCGCTCTATCTGGGCTTCCAAGTATACCCTCTTATTGGAATAAAATTCTGCCTGAATACTGTTGGATCCGAGTGCGAGTGAGGATGACGAAACTAGAGAAACATGAATTGTGTATTGCACTGCGATCTAAGTGGAAATGGAAATCATTCCTTGGTGGAATTGGAAGTCTCATACTGTACACCGTTCTGCAAGTTTCAATTTCAGTTACTTTTTTATTGGAATTGCACCTTTCCTGTAAATGAATCAATCAAGCGCGTGTGTTCCCCCGCCTGTGACGTCAGCGTCTTGCATTTTATGCATAAGGAAACCGCAAGACACGAAGGAGGCGGAAGTGGATTTTTACCGCGTCTAGAGCCGGAGCTTAGACTTTGCTCGATGATCCCGGCACAGCACTAGGCCGTTCTCGATATTTGGGGAGTTAGTTGTTGACACTAGCGCGTTGTCGATATCGCTCTCATACTACGCGTACGTCGTGTGCCCTCAAGGAATCTGACTTGATTTTTGTGGACTTTCGTTGGTTGAGGCTTTGTTCCGGCCACTGTTTTTTCCGGACAAGTAAGTGAAAATGGCATTGAAATTTACTTTCTTCATTGCTATTAATTAGGGTGGGGTGGAATGATCGAGAGAGAAAAATGGGAGAGAATAGGGTGGCAGCCCTTCATGTCGTAAAGAAGTCCTTAAAATTTGAAGCTAATTTTTAAATTAATTTTTTCGAGATTAAAACGGTTTTTGCAATTTTCTTGGTAAAGAATACGATTGAGGGGCACTAATATTCAGCTGGAGAGTTACAAAAAACAGTAACGTCACGTTAATGCAGCCAATCAATGAATCGATCAACAGAAAGCAATTATTGATATTGATTATTTGTGCACTCACATGTCAGCAGCTCACTTTTTAATTTTTCGAATATATACAGCAAGGCGTGTTTCAGGCCATTCCGTTTTTTTCGTTTTTTTTTAATTTTTTCTGTTGGGGCTTGGCTTTGTGAGTCCGGAATGAGATATTTCAAAATCTGCCGCCAATAGCATCAATCAATCAGTCAATCAATCGTCTGAGCGCTGTTGTTTTATAACACCAGTAACATCGCCAGTAACATCAATCAGTCAATCAATCAGTTGTGTGGGCGCTGTGTTTTATAACTTTTCCAGTTACTCGATCGACCAATCAACAATAGGATCATAGTTTTGTTCACGTGGGAAGTTTTTTTTTGCAGGACTGGACTAAAAATGTACCCAGCCTTGGTGCGTGGTCGGACGGTTTGGGGGTTGAGTCGCCTCGTGACCAGTGCTCGTGGACAAAAAGGGGGTTTAGCCTCTCTTTCCCAACAACAACAACGCGGCTTCAGTACCGATCTCAAGGCTGACAGCTTCGTCTCCGGATCCAGCTCCATCTATGTAGAGGATATGTACCAACAGTGGCAAAAGGATCCTAACAGCGTTCACCCTGTAAGCTTTATTCATGATGAACGACAATGGTTGTGGTGGGTTTATTGATTACAGCAATTTGCTTGAAAATCAACTCGCATTGGTCTTTTGTGGTCTAGTCTTGGGATTCGTACTTCAGCAGCGTGTCAAAGGGGCTGAAACCAAGCCAGGCCTACCAGAGCCCACCCTCCATCAGTGGTGGACGTCCACAATTTGGACAACGCCAAGAAGGAGTCGGCGCACAAGCCGCCGTCACCGGAAATGTCGAAAAGATCATTCGCGACCATCTTTCCGTACAAGCCATCATCCGAGCATATCAAGTGAGACTCACTGCAGTCAAGCAGGCACATGGTTCCCTATTTGTTTTCCTCGCTTCCGGTTGTACATTTGAACGGCTGCCCGTTTTACGAGTGGACACACGATGCACAGTCTAACTGTCTGTCTGTCTGTCTGTTTGCCTGCCTGCTTTTTTTTCTGTTTGTCTGTCGTCTGTTTGTTTGTCTGTCTGTTTATTTATTTTCTATTGACTTGGCTGTCTTTGGGACCGGCTAACTTTCTCTTTTTTGTGGGCTCAGATTCGTTTTCTTTACAGGTTCGTGGTCACCATATTGCCGATCTGGATCCGCTCCTGCTCGAGTCCATGCGGTATGAATTCGTGCCACCCGAGTTGATGATCAACTCGTACAACCTCAGTGAGTATGCCGGTTCTGTTGAGTTTGCCTGTTTCACTGTTAATGTGAGTCTATTGAGGGGTTTAACGCATCACTTAGGCGAAGCCGACTTGGACCGTGTTTTCACTTTGCCCGACACCACCTACATCGGTGGTGGGCAAAAAGAACTGCCGCTCCGCGAGATCATCCAACGCTTGAAGACCGCGTATTGCGGAGTTATTGGTGTGGAGTACATGTTCATTAACAACAAAGACCAACAGGATTGGATTCGGAAGCAGTTTGAGGCACCCGGAGTGACACAGTTGACGGCGGAGAATAAAAAAACGTTATTGAAACGCCTGATTCGATCCGCTGGGTGGGTGTTGGATAGTCAGACAAGGGATCAGACTGTTACTGAAAAATAGGAATATCCATGAATCAAAAAGGCACAAAGCTAATCGCTAATCAGATGAACATGGACAGACAGATAATCAGACAAGTAGAAGGAAAGACAGACACACAGACACACATACACACGGAGACGGACACACAGTTGGGCGGGCAGGCTAAGGGATAGTCGAGTATATTCTGGCAGGTAGACAGACAGACAGATATCTAGGCATACATATAGACAATTTTCTGTCTAATTGGTTCATTACTATTCGCAGATTGGAAGACTTCCTAGCCAAAAAGTGGCCATCAGAAAAACGATTCGGTCTGGAAGGTTGCGAAGTCCTCGTCCCCGCCCTCAAAGCCATCATTGACTCCTCCAGCGCCATGGGGGTCGACAGTATCGTTATGGGCATGCCTCATCGTGGTCGTTTGAACGTTCTTGCCAACGTCTGCCGGAAGCCCTTGGAGACCATCTTGACCCAGTTCAAGAGCCTGGAAGCCGCCGACGAGGGTACGTAGATTCTATTGCCTTTGCCTTGGTAGCTTGATTGAATGATTTGTTGCATATTCTTTATTTTTATGTAAAATATTCTCTTGATTCTGATAAATAATTTTATTGAAAGCTTAAATAAATGAAAAAGAAATTAGAGACCTATCTAGTCATTTTGGAAAATTCAGAAATGAATTCGTTGTAAATTTATAACTCAGACAAGGTTTTAGCATTTTTTCTCAATTAGGCTCCGGCGATGTGAAATACCATCTCGGTCTGTCGCACGAACGCGTCAACCGCGCCACCAACAAACTAATGAAAATCGCACTCTGCGCGAATCCATCTCATTTGGAGGCTGTTGATCCGGTGGTCCAGGGCAAGACTCGAGCCGAGCAGTTCTACCTGGGCGATGAGACAGGAGCCAAAGTCATGAGTATCATCATGCATGGTGACGCGGCATTTTCCGGTCAGGGAGTCGTCTTTGAGACGTTCCATCTCAGTGAGCTGCCCGACTACACTACCCACGGAACAGTCCATGTCGTCGTTAACAATCAGGTGCTGCAGCTGCTTTAGATGACAAGTTTAGTTCTCTTTAATTTTTACATTCGAATTTGAAGAAAATTTACTTACTGTTCTCTTTTGTGTTTGTTGGTTTCGCTACAGATAAATCTTGTAATAATTCGATAAAATTTAAAGCGAAATAGATGCAGGAAAATACAATTCGCTGTTATTTAAAGCGACGTCACAGTCAGTATCAGTTTTTAGAATGTTTGATTTTCATGGATTTATTGTTTATTAATTCATTTAAGTTAAATTTTAGCAGTAATTTAGAAGTTTTGTACAGTAGTAATAAATTGTAGTGTTATGGTAGGTCGGATTTACGACTGATCCTCGTGTCGCCCGGTCCTCTCCCTACTGCACCGACGTAGCGCGTGTGGTAAACGCACCAATCTTCCATGTTAACGCCGACCACCCGGAGGCGGTCCAGCACGTCTGTGAGGTCGCCGCAGAGTGGCGCGCAAAGTTCCACAAGGATGTGGTGATTGATTTGGTAAGGGATGTTTTTTATTGAGAAAATTCGGAAAGATCTGCACAGATAGACAAATAGAAGGCAGGTTCATAAAGTACAGACAGACTCACAGACAGACAGACAGACAGACAGACATAAGACAGACATAAGACAGACATAAGACAGACATAAGACAGACATAAGACAGACATAAGACATAAGACAAACAGAGAGACATAGAAACAGACAGACCAGACAGGCAGGCAGAAACGGACACTTACCCAAGTCATCCATTGATAGGTCGACTGACATCTATTTACGTTTTGCCGGTTGATTGTTTGATTGATTTTAGAAAAAGAGAACTGTCCATAATTCAGACATACACTATTGTTAATCAATCTCTTTCCATCTTTCTCTAGGTCTGCTATCGACGCAGTGGCCACAACGAAATTGACGAGCCCATGTTCACGCAGCCCATCATGTACAAGAAAATTCGTGCTACAAAACCCGTGGTGGAAAAGTACGCAGAAAAGCTCATTACTGAAGGCGTAGTCGACGAGGGCTACTTCAAGGTACTAGCAACAGCGCTGCAAAGTTTTGCTCGAAACCAATGAAATTTAATAAAATAATTAAATTTGTTCCTGGAAAAGATATTCCGCGTTTCGATGATTTTATGACAAAAAACAACATTGTTTCCTAATTTACGTAGACTGAAATCGGCAACTACTTGAACATCTGTGAAGACGCCTATAAAACGGCCAACCAGGCGACCCAGGTCCGCAACATGGATTGGCTCGACTCGCCGTGGGAGGGATTCTTCAGCACGCACGACCCAAAAAAGATCGATGCCACCGGTGTGGAGGAGGAGGTTCTCAATCACATTGCCACACATTTCAGCACGGAGCCGCAAGACATTGCCGTCCATCGCGGTAAGTCATTTCACTCATTTTAATGCATCCTTTTATTCATTTTTACGGTTAATAAATTTGTCACATTTTGATTTTAGCTTACTTTTTTATTGAACTCCGACGCTAAACAAAAATGCAAATGAAGAAATATGTTATTGAAATACATGTTTCATTTTTTAAAATATGTTTATTAAAAAGCATTGATCGAATTAGATTATTAGAAGAAAAAGCGACTGAAGAAGGCGGTGTTCTCGGCGTTACTGCAAAATGCAAAAATCGTGAAGGATTTGTTGTTTTCAGGTATCAAGAAAATTCTTGCAACCCGGCGCGAGCTGACGGAGAAAAGAATGGCAGACTGGGCTATGGGAGAAGCATTGGCGTTTGGCTCGCTCATTCGGGAAGGCAGTCACGTTCGCCTTAGCGGTCAGGACGTAGAACGCGGCACTTTCAGGTGAGAAATCTGTCTATTTACTTGTCTAAATCGCTGTCTCGCTACTTGTTGTTTTGCTACCTGGCCGTCTGCTACCTGAGGTCCGTCTGTTTGCCTGTCTGCCTGCTGTATGTCTCCCTGCCTGTCATAGTGCTTGTTTGTTATGAGTGTCTGTCTGACGAATTCGTCTCCGTTACAGCCACCGCCATCACGTGCTACACGACCAGAATCGCGACAAGACCACTTACCGCCCGCTGAACCACCTGTACCCCAATCAGGCGCCCTACACGGTCTGCAACAGCTCCCTCTCTGAGTACGCCGTCATGGGTTTCGACTTGGGTTTTTCGATGACCAATCCTAATGCACTGATCATGTGGGAGGCACAATTTGGCGACTTTTTCAACACCGCCCAATGCATCATCGATCAGTTCATCGCCAGTGGTCAAGCCAAGTGGATTCGACAGAGCGGTCTGGTGTTGTTGCTGCCCCACGGCATGGAAGGAATGGTAGGATTTCTTGCCGGTTTTAATAGTCATTGTATCTGTTGATAGATATCTTATTGTGTGATTGTTTAAAATTTGTTTTAAGATTAATTGAAATTGTTAATAATATTCCGAAATTATTATTAGTATTTTAAAATTAGTGATATTTTATTTTAAGAAATTTTCCAGTGACGTCATTCATTTATTTTTGATTTTTCCCTTAAAGGGTCCGGAGCATTCGAGCGCGCGCCCAGAGCGCTTCCTCCAGCTGTCCAGCGACAACCCCGACAAATTCTTATCCGACCCTAGCCCCACCTACGTGGTTGACCAGCTCCGCGAGACTAACTGGCAGGTGATGAATCTGAGCACACCTGCTAACTTCTTCCACGCCATGCGACGCCAACTGAAGATGCCCTTCCGTAAGCCGTTGGTCGTGATGACGCCCAAGAGCCTGCTTCGTCTTCCGGAGGCGCGCTCCAGCTTCGACGACATGTTGCCGACGAGCGAGTTCAAGCGTATCATCCCGGATGTCGGCCCGGTGGCCAAGAATGCCCAACACGTTAAACGGGTCGTCTTCTGCAGTGGGAAGGTATTTTATGAACTGCAAAAGGAGAGGAACGCCAAGGGATTGGAAGGGGAGGTTGCCTTAATTCGCATTGAACAGGTTCGTTCGTTGAAGAGCAGAAAGGCCGAAACAAGTACCTTGTTGTCAGTCACCGGCTGTTATTCTTTACCTTCCAATTCCATGCAGATCTGTCCATTTCCGTACGATCTGGTGAAGGAGCAGATTCTCCAGTACCCCAAAGCCACCCTAGTCTTCGCGCAGGAAGAGCACAAGAACGGCGGCATGTGGACCTACGTCCAACCCCGCATCGACAACCTTCTACGGCATCACATTAAGGAACCGCGACGGATCAAGTGAGTGACAGACAGACAGACACGAAGACATGGAAATAGACTGAAAGACAGACAGACGTACCGACAGGAAGAACGGTAGACAAAAGGGTAGACAGACCAACCGACAATCATAGACAGACACAAAGATAGACAGACAGACAAGCAGGCAGGCAGGCAGGCAGGCAGACAGACATATAGGCAGACAGACAAGCAGATACACATACAAGCACACATTTCATATGATCGCCCTAGTCTTTTCCTGAAATTTGATCCTGTTTGAAGTTCAATCAGTAATGCGATTCTTCTCTTTTCTTCCCGCCGTGCAGCTACGTCGGTCGTGTGGCGTCTGCCTCTCCGGCCACCGGAAACAAGAACCAACATTTGGTCGAGCAGGCGCGTGTTATTTCGGACGCACTGCAGTTGGAAAATAACGCCAATAACAACAACGGCAACCACCACCATTGATACTGAAGCCTCCCGCCCTCACCCAACCTCTTTTCAGCGAAGAGCGCGCTATTTAGATTTTTTAAAGGAGAGCTAGTTTTTCTGTTTGTATCACTGCGTTTGGTCTTTTTGACGGCTTTATATTGCTGACTAGAGTGATTTAGTTCCCCGTGTGCGTGCTTGTATTACTGTAGCAGCAGCAGCGTGTGTTTTCCTGGTTTCTCGTGAATGGTCTGTTGAATATTCTTCTTTGAGCCATACATCGTGATTAACGTATTTATGTTCTTGAGTGGTTGCTTTTGAAGTATAGATGGATAACAAGAGCACATTTGTAGGTAATAGTAGTCTCTAATTCGAGTGATGTGAACGGATTTGTCTGTCTGTTTGTCTGTTAGTTTTTGTATCTGCCTGGCAGGCCATTTTTATCTCTCCGTCTTACTGTCTGCCTGCCTGCCTGCCAGACCAGACCATCTCTGTCTCTCGGTCTGTATGTCTGCCTGTCTTCCTGCCCGCCTTTGGAGTATTAATTGGCTGATTAATCATGACGTTCTATATCTGTTAGAACCAAAGCCCACGAAGATTTTAACAATATTTCTCGCAAGTGATGCTTTCACAGTCAACGCACAGACACTGTCTAAAAGAGCACCCTGCAAAGTGCGACATGCATCGTTACGAGAACATTGGTTTTTTCTTCATTAGACGCGAAGAAGGTCAAGCGTAGCGAACCTCTTCCGAGAAGAAGAAGTTCTCCCCTGGGATTCATCCAGAAAAGGCAACCCGCGGGCTCTTTCTCTCCCTCTTCCATGCTGCCTCTCTGATCATCGACCCACACAATAATACACAGAAGAAGCCCGCCGCATCCTATCCATATACAAACAGTTTCCTGTATGGTGTGCATACACTACATACACTCGATACGAACGCCCTCAATTGAGTCGCCTCTACAATGCCAGTGCGAGGCTCCCCTTTTTATTCCCTTGGATGAAAACAGGAATTAGAAAGGCAGACAGGCAGGGGCACAACCGTCGAGCATACGCACTTGTCGCGCCATAACCATATCACGCATGTATGTACAGTGTAGCCCCCGCCGGAATCCGCATCCCATCCTCGGACTCAACACACATTTTTCTCTGCGGCCCGCCGGAAAAATCAATCACTTTACGGGAGAGAGCCAAGAGAGGACTCGTCAATTTCGTTATTACGCGAGGGCATCCAATCAATAGCTGATCCAGTCAGCGACAGGCTTCCACGTCCACCCCGGGAGGCGAGAGACGACAAGGAGATGGTCTGCGGGGAAAAAGGGCGCACGAAGCGGAGTACTAGCGTGTGCATGATGATGTGAGATCGCCCAGTAAAGGGAGAGAGGAACCCAACGGCTCGCAGGCACTTTTTTCTATCTCTCTCTTTCTCTCTACGTGTGTGTGTTGTCTGTGTATGAACATTTCTGCTAAGTGTTTGTTATTTCATCGTTCGCGCCGTCGTCGTGGTCGTGGTCCTAGAGACATCTCCCCCTTGTCATCTTTAGCTTTGCCAGGCACCTCTAAATTTGTGTACTAATCGCTGTCGTATTTTCTATTTTCGACTCGCACTCCTAGCAGCTCACACGGTTGACGATCGTTTAATACCTGCTCCCTCGTGTGGCAGTTGTCTTTTTCAGGGACCTTCAATTACAAGTTTGGTATAATCAAGGAGATAAACTACGCTTCGACAGACCTTCGCTATGCATCTTCGCCGATTGCTGCCGACGTACCTGCTGGCACCTACGCTGTATCTGTTGTCTTCCAGCTTGCAAGGTACCGTGTTCTAATGAGCGTTGTCTGGTTGCCTGTGCGTGGGCGTGTCTCACATCTAAATTATACTAATTAGGCATGAAATGTAGATTGAATGAGGTCATGTTAAGGGAGCGTTTTTTAGGCTGATTTTCGAAGAGCAAGCAACATCTTTTTTGACAAAGACTGCTTTTTCGAAATGAGTAATATATTTTAAAAGATGGCTTTCATTTCCTGTTTGCAGGCCTGAATGCCTTGAGCTGTGTGATTTGCGATTCGATGACCGATGAGAATTGCGCTACAATATCGGTCACGAACCCGATCAAGGCACAAGACTGTTGGCAGTGGTGTTCGGCTCGTGGCGGTTGGGTTCCTAAGACCGAGCGATCCCAGGCCGACGCTGCGGCCCGGAAGGCATCTTATCCAGAAGTATCTTGTCCGCTGAGTGGAATGTACACCACATGCCGTAAAATTACACAGACCGGTAAGAAGTTCGCATTGTCGGTATCTGCCTGTTTCTGTGCGGGTCTCTGCTGTGTGTGTTTGTCTACCTCTTGTCTGTCTGTTTGCTAATCTTTTTGTGCGTCAACCTGTCTGCCTGTTCTCTGTTCTGTTCTATTCTATTCTATTCTGTTAATTATTTGTTCTGTTCTATTCTATTCTTTTCTGTTAATTATTTGTTCTGTTCTATTCTGTTTTTTCTTTTGTTCTGTTTTGTTCTACCCTAATCCATTCTCTTCTTTTCTATACTGTTGTGTGAATCTGTGCTGTTTTGCGCAGTTGGATTCATTTCGGTCGTGCCATTCTATGCCTGCCCTGCTTTTTTGTATGCATTACTGTTTTGATGCATTGAAAACGCTGTTCCCCTTAAGCGTGTGTTATTTGTTCCGTTTATTCCACCTGGCACTTGGTTCTGTTCGTTTCTAAACTGTTATTCATTTGTCTTTATGCGTCTGCAGTTTTGGCTAATTCACAAAGGAAATGGGCTAACGCCCAGCGCGTCATTCGATCATGCGGTTTCATCGGCAACGAGACGACCCAATCTGCCTCGACGTACAAGAAAAGTGAAAGCAGCAAAACCGAGGTCTTCAACTGCTTCCAAGACGGCTGCAACGGCAGCTCTCGCACTTCCTCCATTTCCGTTGCGGTCTGCCTGGCCAGCGCCCTGATAATCTGGTACTTTGCCGACACCACGGAGCATGTCGTGGCCGGCCTTCACACCTCGGCCCTCGCGGCCTCCGTTTGCCTTGTCAGCGGTCTCATCTTCCTCGGTCCTCCCGTTCTGTTTGCCGTGCCAAACTGAAACATTGTATTGTACAATTGACGCAACCGGCGTGCAACCGTTTAGTTAGCCAAATTTTAAGAATGCCGCTGTATTTTACGTTATGGATGTTGAGAATTTACAGTTTGTTGAGGAATTGAACAGGAAAAATTCGGGAAAAAATGACTACAGCGAATAACTGCCCCTACGCCTGCTTGATGCCTAAAAAGTTTGTTCGTCTCAGGCCCTTAGAAGATTTGATGGATGGGAATGTCGGACAGACAATAAATAAGCAATAAGACCTAGACGTATTTACAAATATGTTTAGTCGACATCAACAAACCAGATACATCGCGTTTACAATCGTAGCAAGACGGTTGATTGACAAGAATTTACAGAATTTACAGAATTTACAGAAAACAGAAGTGTACGACAAGTTAATTCTGTAAGTTAGTCGGATGGAACATTAACTAAAAAGTAAGGCAGGGAGATTTGAAGGCCCAACGAGAGCCTATCTTGTGCGAGGGCGATGGGAACAGAATCAAGTCATCCTTCATCAGTGTACATAGTTTCAGGCGGCGAGGAATGACAGTAACTCGATAAGTTAAAGTGCCTGGAGCGCCCTCTACGCAGGACCTGTCGGTTTCGGCCACCCACACCTTACATATTAGTGCGATCTTAGTAAGCTAGGCGAGCTGCTTTCCGCTGAAACAAAGAACGACTGATTGGTCAACTTTAAAGCTGTACAAAAACTTTTATCTGGATCTGGGAAGATAGATTGACGAGCGAAACTTCCTTCGCAGACAAATGAATTGAATTGTAAGTTTGGCTTGCTCAGCTGTTCAAGTCATTTTCGTCAAGTCATTTTACATCCCAAGGGAGAGCAGTATCTCCTTCTCTGCCGAGAAAGATCAGCTTTATTCAATCTGAGAGAAATTCAAGCAATTATAAAATGATATAAATGATAATTCGATACTTTGAATCACACACGCTTATATATCCTATACCTACCCCCCCCCCGCGTTCATTATAATCTTGCGCGCGCGGAGATAAGACACAGGAAATATAAATGGACGTCTCTTACCATTTATAATCATTTCATTTCTTATAGAGTCTCACATCAAAAGAAATAGCTTTCCCCTACGGAGCTGAAAAATGTCTATAATGAAAGTGTCGTTTGTTGTGCTATGCTTGACATGCATTTTGGGTATTTCGTTCTTTCCTACCGCCATCCAAACTGTCAATATCGAAATCTTAGTGGCTTTGCAGTACGACCTGCCAGGTTACTCGACCGGTGCGGTCTTCACCCGGCCGGCATTTAATCTGTCTCAACGGAACAGCGTCAAAAAGTACGACGGCGCCCATAACATCACACTGCGGTACTTTCAAAATATATCCCATAAATCCTGCGACGAAGTGATGGCCAACAACGTCAACGACCTTTCCGCGTATCTGTATAACCAACAGGAGCGCAGGAATGACACATGCTATTCCATCGTGACTAACGGTAGAGACCTTGAATCACGAAATTTGACAAACGCTACGGCCTCACAATGAGAGTGACAAGTTTCAGGCAAACCTTTTTTCTTGCTTAGATTGCAACGATCAAAGTGGACTGTCGGGCCTCGCAGCCGGATTGGATATCCTCATGTTCTCATACAATCCGTAAGTCCATCTGTGACATTGATTTTTTTCTACAATTTCTCACTAAAAATATAACAAATACGCTTAGTTTTTTATGCAAGGTTTTCGGGTTTTCATCTAGCCATTAAATTATAGTTTAATTAAATCTTAAATATGTACAATTCATGCAGAGTCATTTCATGCCTAAAGTGATCGGAATAATTGTTGCGCTCGTAACGAACTCTTTTGATGAGAAAGTTATATTACAGCGGGACACTCTTTAAAGACTACCTCGACCCGAAATCCGGGCCGCAGACCACGGTGTCGGTAGGCGTGACCTCACTGGGCTACGCCATTGCGATACTGCGACTCCTCCAGTACAACCAGTGGCGCCGGTCAGCTTTGCTGGTGGAAACAACAGCGGGCTTCTATCGGGATCTCGCGACAATTGTACTGGAGAGAGCCAAGTTATCACTTTCCTGGATTTACCTCTTGGAAGTTCTTCGTCTTGAGGGAGGAATTTCTGATCATGAGCTACAAGCAGCTCTTGAGACCACAAAACAAAATAATCGAAGTACGTTGTAAATCATAATAGATCTGAACAAATATATTTAAAGAATGAATATTGTAAACTATTAACCCGTTAACGCCCGGTGCTAGATTGGACACGATTTGAGTGCCAGAAATATTTTTTCCTTTTATTTTTTCCGTTCAATTAAAAAAATTATTTTCAATTTTTTTGGGCGACTTTGAAAAGTGCGTGTGTTTTTGGACTGACCATTGTCCACTGTCTAGTTAAAAACAAAATTGGACAAAAAATAGGACGCATTCGTTGACCACTGGCCACATGCCAGTCAACAATACGACTCAGATAATTATTTTTAGAGACTATCGATAGATGGTCAACTTGGAATGGAATAGTGGATGGAATAAACCACACAAATTTCACTCAAAAAAAAGTGAAACCTCGTTAATTTTGGCAATTTCTGCCGGATATTGATCAAGTAGCAAATGACCAAACCATAACCTTTAATTTTTAAGCAAGATACTACCGCATGCTCGTGATTTCAAGGGACACTTTTCTGCCCTACCCGTAAATTTTAATCAACCCGGGCTGTGCCTATTGAGTGCCGTTCGTTAAATTAGCACTATAGGGACAAATATACGGAAAAGCACGACTGTGCAATCAATCAATTGAGCACAATGGGTGAGCTGTACGAAATCAGCCAATCAGAAAAGAGCGAATCAAATTGAACGTTCAATCGAGTGCAGGGCCATACCGAGGGAGTCGGGGCTCAGCTGTCGCTTGAGATTGCGAGCATGCGGTAGCCTTTAAAATCAAGGAAGTTTAGCAAAATCGTTCAAACCATCTTTGCGTGAAAATTCGGAGGTCGGTATGTCGTCATTTGACAACTTTGGGCGTTAACGGGTCACACAGTACAGACCAAATATTGGCAAACAATTAAAAATTTCAAAAAAATATAGAGATAGAAAATGCTATACTCATTGTCTTAATGCAAATTTACAGTTTATATTCTCTTGATGACGGCGAAGCTCGCCCTACGCGTTATGGTAGGTCGCTTTGTAAATGATAACATTCAAGCTTCTCGCCCTTCTACAGTATTGTCTGGGCTGTTATGAGTTTGCCGTTTACCGCTATACAGCAATTAACAGAGGAAGCTGGAATGGCCAACGGCGAGTATGCATTCATCAACGTTCAACCGTTCCAAGTAGCCGCTTTCGGGTTTGCATCACAGTTTTCGCGAACGCAAAATGACACCACGGTTCGAGATTCTGCAACTACCGACTAATATTTCTATCCCATAATGTGTTTGTTTATGAGATGGCTTCTTTACTTGGTAGAAAAGCACAGCACTTCGATCACTGATATTCATCACGTACCGCTCGCCAAGAAGCGACCTCAGCGAACTGAATTCACAAATAGCTGAGCGGGCACGGACCCTTCATAACTACACGTATCCCAATGGTATTCAGGTATGAAGACTAAGTAGTCGGGAGCAGAATATCATTGAAGTGTTCACTATGGAGGTCGGTCTATCTGCCTCCGTCAGACAGCCACTCGCTCCGTTTATCCGTTTGTAGGTCCGCCCGTCTAGTCTGTAATCGTGTCTATTTGGCCGGCCGTCCGTCCGTCCCTTCAATCGTTTATCCGTCCGCCCATTTTCCCGTCTGACCAATGTCCCCTCGCTGAGTGTCTGCGTCCTTCTGTGCGCGTGTCCATCCGGTCGTTTGTCTGTCCGTTCATTTAACCGTCTATCCGTCCGCCCGTTTGTCCGTCTGACCAATGTCTCCTGGCTTAGTGTCTGTGTATTCGCCCGTCTGTCCGCGTACCTAGATGACCACCCGTCCGTCCGTCTGTTCATTCTATCGTTTCTTCGTCCGCCCGCTTGTCCGTCTGTCCGTCTTTCTGCCCGCGTGTTTATCTGGCCGTCCGTCCGGCCGGGCGGCCGTTCGTTTGTCTGTTTGTCCTTTACCCCCTGTCCCATTGGCTCTGTCTATCCGTCTTTCTATCTCTTCGTCTGGCCTCTGGTTCGTCTGTGTGTTTGTAGGTCTGGTCGGCTGTCCGGCTGTCCTTCTGTCCACTCGCCTGTCTACCTCTCCATCTGTCGGTCCGTCGTTCGTCTTCCTACATCTTAATAATACAGCTGATATATGTACAGTTCCCCGTAGCCATTAGACTCTTCAATCGGCACGCAGACTGCCTACGATATTGTGGAGCTCTTCGCACTGTTAGTCAACGAAAGCTCAATACACCGTAATCAACTGCCAGCCTGTAACGGGTTGAGTTTGGCTGAGCGAATGGCGAACCGGACTTTTAGTTTGACCACGGGAAAGATGTACATCAGTCCGGGTCGTGGACGTTTCCTTGACCTAGACGTTTTCGCATTGAATACATCCACGTTAACTCTGCAGGTCGGTATTGTAAAGACGCTGGAAGATTGTAAAGATTAGTTATCATATTCCTGTCTCCTGACGCGATGTGCAACAAGATCTGCTGCCAATTTGAAATAGGTAATTGGAATGTATGACAGTGGCAATCGGACATTCACGTGGTTCAACGGGTGGACCATCCCGTGGCCGACTATCAATGGCAAGCCGCCAACGGATGTGCCGGCTTGTGGCTTTTCTGGAAAGGAAGGGATCTGCGCCGCGAAGGGTATTACCAATAATCAGAGAAATAGGGTTCCATTACGTAAACGCGTCATGCAATATTTAAAACCCCCTTAATTCCAAAAGTCAAAATCAGTTGTATTTTGATATAGCGCTTTCATCCCTAATCAGTACTCTGATTGCGGTGGTCGCGTGCGTTTCAATCTTGATGGCTTTTGCTCTTGTTACACGGTAAGTCCGGCAAACTCGACACGTCTGTCGAGTCTTAAAGGTGGAGGAAACAGATAGGGAGACAGACAGAGAGACAAACAGACAGACAGTACAAGTGAACAAGATGACAATATGACTTGAAGGTGGTTCGTCTTACACTTCAATGGGCCGACGGAGACACAACACTGGAAGCTGGATGGCGGAAACCTACGGTTTGCGATGATGACCGTCAGCGCGACCTTGTCCGAGGGCTTTTATATGGTTTTTGCGGATCGCCGATAAGCGGAATGTCAAAGGTTCCGCAGAATTTCTCATGGACACAAGCTTTACAGATTAAAAATGTATAATCTAATAGATGAGTTTTTGCTAGAGTCACGAACTAATTTGTCAGTAGACCGGCTAGAATAGTTGTGTGCCCATCATTCTTGTATGACTCTCCCGGATAAACTATAATGTCGCGCAGTTTTTAGAGGGCTTTAACACCTGAAAAAATTGGAAGCTGGTACCTTAAACTTGCCATCATGGGCGCTGTTCTACGCTTCGGGCTGGTTGGTTCATATGCCTGCTAAACCTTATTATACTTATCTACGGGATTGCCGGAATGTTTGTCTCCATGGTAGAGTGTCCCGCTGACCATACTAACGGATCCCCCTGGTCTGGCCTTCGTGGTGGGCATGCCCTCGCATTCCCATAGACTAGCCACTTCGAATGTGCAGTTACCAACCTTTGCCTTGGGGGTTTTCTTGCCCACTTTGGGAAATCTGAAGCCTGAAACCAAAAAATCTCCCGTATTCGTTGGATTCGATAGTTTGGGCAAGTGCTTGGAGAGAGATGGGAGTAGGAACAACCGCAGTCCAAAGAGCAAATCGATGTCGCGACCTCGCGTACCTTCCGTCCCGGTTCACTGTCCGCTGGCGGTTTTTATGCACTTCTAGGTTCCGTCGGAGAAGTAGTCACAGCTGAAGCCTTTCTGGTCCCAGTCGGAGCTCAAACCAGCTGGAAAGGGAAACAAAGGAATTACGTATATTTCAACCGATCTTGTGTTGGACCACGCCCAACAACTTCATTTAGCCAATGACTAGTTATCGAAGGATTTTCTTAAATTGCGCCAAAAGGCGCGATATGCGGCGGTAAATGTAAAAGGCCTGCCTCTTGGAGGAGGATGACAATGCAGGCCTTTAAATCCGTCTGCTTCTGACCAGCGAAGCTGGACAGTGAGCAAGGTACATGAGGAGAGACAGAGCAGACATCTAGACTAGAGGAGAACGAGGACATAGACAGCTGCAGTACAGCTCAAGAGACAGAGAGCTCTGCCTCGTCTTCTGTGGCTGCAGAGAACGTTCCACAAATGTAGAAAGAGGGATCGAATTACATCAAGACAAAGAAGGTGAGAGGGGAGAAGGCTAGAAATCAGCAGTCATCTTCTCATTACAACAGGGCTAATGGACTAAGGATAAACAGATATATTGTCTAAGAAATGATTTGAAACGGGGAAACACTGTTCAAAACTGATGCTCTACAGCTGTATGAGAAATCCCTCTAGCGTCACTATACGATAATGACGATCCTTTGGTATTCACAGTATCTATACTGCTTTCAGTTAAGTTCTCTATCTACTTCATTTATTCTATTCTGCGACCATTGTTGACCACAGCAATCATATTTATTAGCATATTATAGTAATCATATGATGGTAGTCATATGATGGACTTGCTGGTAGACCTAACACTTGTTTGAATGAAACAATCTATAGCGACGCGTTATTTATGTCATTTTTCTAACGAAGAACCGAATGTCGCGAATAATTTCGAGACCGCTTTTGTATATGCATTCCTGTTAATTTGGAAAACGACTTAACATGTTGGCTTAAATATCGCTTTACCTTAACAAACTGCGATGAAGGGCCCCATGGAGAAACAGACTTGAAAGAGAAGGGCCAATGAAAATTTAGGGATGTGCGGCTGTTTTGGTTGCGGTCACAGTATTTGCTAGCTCGAGAATAATTTACGGGAAACAGATCTCGTAATCGAAAGGGACGGTCGATTTTTAGTCGCGGTATTTCATAGCTCCTGGGTGCTGCTGTGGCGGTTTGAACCCAGACAAAACCCCGAGACCTAGACGTGCTTGATAAAGATGCCGCGATTACGATCGAGCTTTCTCAGGCATTGTTGTCACTGTAATGTTTTATTGCAAATGAATGCAATGATAACTCGGAAACCGCTTGTCTGACGGAGAATGAAGTTGTCAAACACTGCAAATTGCTGAAGAAGAAAAAGCAGGAGTCAGTTTGACCGTGTAACGAAGAAACACATGGAAAAGCATTAGTTTTTGCTTCTTGAGGAAGCGCTTATATCCAGATGCGCCATCTATAGGGAGGAGATATGACGAAAAACCACGTGATTGGCATGAGGTACGGGGGCGCCAAGATCCCTGACTAAATGGGGCAAAAAATTCATCAGATTGAATGCTGGCAAGAATTCCTGATGTCTAAACTTTTTTCAAGATTTAAATTGTTATAAAAGAGGTTTACGCCGTTTGCAACTTTTTATTTGCTCCTATAAATTCTAGAAGAGCTAAACCCTTTTGACAGGGCAAAAATCGCTCCAAAAACCTAGTCTCCTAAGCATTGTCCATTTGACACCGGCGGCGCGCTTTTGGCATGAAGTATGGTAGGGGCCCTGGAATGGACCGTCTTGGAATTTGAACTTCCAGACAGTTTATGGCTACAACCAAAGTCTTAAACGACAGAGAATAATCAATAAACCCCGGTGGGACGCTTATCGAATGTGAAGAAAAGTTGTGAGAACATGTTTTAAAAAAAACGAAATAAAAAGCTTCATTGGACGGTTGGGAAAAAGTTGACTTTAGAGGTCGCTGACTACACAGTGACTCATCAGTTTTCGATTAATTGGTGATAGAGCGTCCCCTGCCACCGGGTGGTTGGTTCATTCCAGGTTACGGGAAGGTCCAGTGGCCCATTCCAGGACCCCTACCTCATATCGGAAGGGGGTGAGTCAGTGCCCAGCCAGATGGGATCGGCCCTCGCGCGACCTATCAAGTAGTGTGCTACAAAGGGAGGCTTGAGACTGGGAATGGGATGCGCAGGGAACATCGCTCCTTCCTTTCTGTCCTTCGCTCCCGATCTCGCGAGTCCCGTTCGCCCGTCCCCGACACACAATCCAATGCTGTACATTACAGCATCAACGTAGTAAGGAGAGCCTGAATATGCAGCAGTGGCAGTAGATACAGGCACGTAACATGGTATAAAAAAGAAAGGGGGAAGACTCGCCCCCAATCGATAAAGTAGATTAAGTCAACAGTAGAAGCAGCAGGACCCAGCCGCCGAGCACGCGTTCAGCACACAGGGATGTTGAGTCTGCCTGTGCTCTCGTACAGCCCGTGGACGTCTGGATCTCTGGATGATGAGAGAGCGCGCGGGGTGTGTGTGTGCATGTGTGTAGGAGAGTCTCCAAGTGTTGCGTATGCGCCCTCTCCCACTATATTATTATTGCCATTACGGATAGTGAGAGAAAACACGATCGTTCGTCGCGACGGCATTTTACGGGAGAGAGACTGTGCCATATACGGCCTGATTTTGTCAGTAATGGAGACTGGAACCGTGTTGAAGAGGCTGGCTGGATGGCATTGAAAGGGGAACGAATGGATGTCTATTAGCGCACGTGCCTCTGTAGGATGGGACACACTTTCATCGTCTTGGATTTGTTTCGTTTAAGCCTTCATTAGCTTGTCCCCCTATAAACATTCGGAAAAATCGAGTCCTCCGATTTGCTTTGCTGAGAAGTGACAGGACGTTTTTTGACGTTCTTCGAAAGGTGAGCATTCTAAATCATCAATTTATATGCTCAAGATTATTGATGCAGCAGAAGCATTGATTGATTGATTGATGGACTGGAATTACCACTAAACGGAACGGAACGGATTGACTAGTGCTGGTAAAGCGGAAACGGGGCGGCGAGAGTTTTTTGTTGGTTTTTGACCGAATATTTCCATACGTAGTGTACCACGACCAGTCTTCTCATCCAAACGCGGTTTTAATTTAAACATTTTTTAGGGCTGAAAATAAAATTTGAAATTCAAATGACTAAATAGACTCCGGTTCTCCAGCCTCAACGTCGATTGTTTATTGACCAAACTGAATAATTTCTTTGGCATAGCGGAACGGAGCGAGATTGTTTTGTTTTGAGAAAGCGGAGCGGAACGGCGCTTTTCGTTTGTTTTGGGCATTATGTTTCTGCCCAGGATTGACTGAGTCTTTCAGCTATTACGCTTCCCACTGTCGACCTCAAGGAGGCGCTGTTAAATGCCAAATTTGTTTAGGTTTCGAAGGATCCGTGGCGAGAATGCTTGAAATAGCCTCCCAAAACTGCGGCAAGGGAGGGAGTGGAGGGTGACCGCTACAGCGGCTAAATTCACCGGGAAATCAAAATATGGACCTCTCTAAAAAGAATCTCTGTCCTCGTCTCGTGGATTACGTTGTTTTTGCGGGAAATCGCACTCCCAATGCGAGCCAGAATATCACACGTCCCCAGCTGCTACGAAGGTAAATTCTTTGGAGCGAATAATTGGCATTTGTTAACGAAATATCGTGTCCGGGTGGGAGTTTTCGGCTAGTGTTGAAGCTAAGCAGTGGATTGCTTGATTGAGGGAGTGAGACACAGTGCTGGCTGATGGTCACTCAATCAAGCGGCTGTTTGCTTGAGTGCTCTTTATTGACTTTTTTTCACAGGCTTTCACTAATTGGTTGGCTGATTTTTTGTGAGTTTTAATCTGAATTTTGCTAAAATACTTGCTTATCTATGTAATAGTTTATCTCCAACTACTAGTCCAACTATTGTAGTCCCTTAAGGGACTACACACGTGGGAGAAATCTTGTGCTAACCGAGTTAAGCCATACAGCTCCAACTGTGCATTAAGCCATACCTCGAACGAGTTACATGGCTTAACTCGGTTAGCGTTAGGGATTTGCCATGTGTGTAGATGTTACAGCTGTGTAATTATTACGTTTTCGTTAATTTCAAATTGACCGATTTCGTTCAGTTAGAGGGGAAGGAATAATTTTAAATGTGTCAAGGGTTTAGCATTCGTTCATTGAATTTAAAGTCAGGATCAGCTAATTTAACAAAAGGGTCCGAAAAAATATTACTACCTAAAAATGTGTAATTATGGCAAGTATTTTTACCTTGTTTTCTTATTTCAGATATCCTGTGGCGGATCATAAAGATTTCGCTCTCCCCTTCGAGATTGCTTATTTCTGCCAGCCGGAAGGGAATTTCACATTCAAACCCAAGACCTCGAGCGATGTCCGGCGGACGAGTTCCTTCACTTTCACGCTGACTGAGAAAGACACTTCCAAAGTTCGCCACGGCATCTGCTACAACTTTTTCCGACCCGCACGCCGATCGTCTACTCTCGTGGCCCGAAAGTACGTCGACAAATTGGCCGTAACTTTGTGTTTGCTAGATCGCAATTTGATCAAGCTTAAACAGGCATTATTAATATTGTTTATATTGTGATTGGCTTTAGGCGTTCAACTAAAATTGAAATCCCATTTTTTCAGAATAAATAATATAACAGTTACGGGCAAGAAAATTCGTACGTCATAGTATTCTTTAAATAACGTGGTTGAATTTAACTAAAATATTAAATAACTTCAAGTTCACCGGCGAAATCTATTTATATCAATAATAATTTAACATAATAATATCAATAATAATTAAAAGAAAAGCCATCTGTTCAGCATCTAAAATTACATTTTAAATAAAATATCCTAATATTTTAAGTACACTTAATGAATTTAAACAAAAAAACGCTTTTACATAGCTTGTTGTTGTGCGATTTTAAATAAAATCATAATTATTTTTATTTAAAATCAGTAGACGCTTTTTGAGCTATTTCAAATTTCTTCATAAATATATTTAGGCAAAACTAGTACTCGACTGATTCTTTAGAATATATTTCGAGAGAAATAATATTTAATCTCTTTCTGAATGTCTGAAGTATTTTTAATTATTAAATCAAGTCCATTCAGATCGTGGGCCTATTTTTGCGCTACACTACAGGATTTATTGGGACGATTTGATTCGTTTCCCGTAAAGTCACTTTCCTCTTCGGCCTTGACAATCATCCGTGAAGACTGTGCTAAAGAATGACGTAATCATATATTTTCTTTACATCATCCTCATCCCCTCATCCCCTCATCCTTCCTTCCTCCGCATACTGACGCGCCACACTCGGGTGTTTTTGTAGTCGAAAAGTCAGCATCGACGGATTCGACTCACGCTTCACTCTCACCTCGATCTGCCTCATCACCCACCACCCTTTCCTCTCCACCTTCCGGGAGTGCTTAAATGTGCTGCACACTGTGATTGACTCATGTGACTTCCGGGCGGCCAAGGCCTCGGGATACCGGTAAGCTGGCTTAATCTCTCCCTGAGCCACTGCGACAGTTTCTATGAAAGGAATCTTCCTTTGTATGTGCGACATTGCCTTTTTCGAGACAGGCATAGTAATTCTTTTCGTTTGGGTGAACAGGGGCCAAGTTTGGGAGCTGCTGGCCGGACAAATCAGAGCGGAGAATGTCGATGCAGCGGTGATGCGTGAAGTCCGGGAGGTAGAGACATGGATTGTAAGGTTCTTGTGTGCACCTGTACCGGTGCCTGGGAAGACAAGGCTGGAGGTAAGAAGGGTAGGACAGACAGAAAGACGGACAGACAGGTAGACATACAGACAGGTAGACATACAGAGAGACAGAGGGACAGAGAGACAGATATACAGATATACAGACATACAAACGGACAGACGTATTGACAGATAAACAAACAGGCAAACAAACAGGCAAGCAAACGACATAAAAGAGTGACAGATTTCCCTGACATATTTACGCCTTTTCAGCTGGATCTTCTGCCGTTGCAAACATCCCACCACATACGATTTGGCTTCCCTGACCGGACGCGCTTTCCTCTAGTAGATTTTCCACTCCACTTGCCTTTCGAGCTGTTGGGCGTCGATACCGGCTTGCGCGTCCTTACCTGCATCCTGTTGGAAAATAAGGTATCCATTATTGCTACCCATCCCCTTCTGTTTCCGCCATAACATTTGTCTCCCTTCTTGTAATCATCATAGTTTTACAATTGGTATTTATTATTGACCTAACCTTTTAAGTTTATCGTTCAGGTCCTACTGCGA
The DNA here is from genome assembly GCA_001579985.1 of Hypsibius dujardini. Lineage (NCBI taxonomy): Eukaryota > Metazoa > Tardigrada > Eutardigrada > Parachela > Hypsibiidae > Hypsibius > Hypsibius dujardini. The sequence goes on from LRSR01001091.1 coordinate 91,807, forward strand.
TCGAAGGACGTCAATGCCGTCTCGATGTGCGTCATGGCATACGTCGCGATGCTCTACCCGTTGGAGTATATGTTTCCAGTCATTCCGCTCCTCCCGGCTTGTATGCCTAGTGCCGAGCAGGTACCGACCGCACTTATCTTTAAAATACGGATAGATTGTTTGATTATTTGCATGACTATTTAAGTTTTTTACCAATTTTACATGTTCATGTGAGAAGTGTTTGATAATGGGAATTTTATCAGTTTAGCTATTTATGGGATAACAAAAAACCCAACGAATAGATCAATCAGTAAATCTAGTATTCTTGCAGTTGCTGTTAGCACCGACCCCATATATCATTGGAATCCCCGAATCTTTCCTAAGCTTGAAGGGTGAGCTGAATGTGCCTGACGATGTCTGGCTGGTCGATTTGGATGCCAGCCGGGTCTATCCGCCTGCCAACGGTGACGAGCTGCCTCCGCTGCCAGAAGCTGAGGGCGCAACCCTACGAAGTCATATTGAGCAAGTATGATCAAGGCAAAATCCTTCTATCTGTCTCGCCTGCCCACCTATTTGCTTTAGCGATGCCGCTGAAATTGCATTACCAAATTTGCAGGCGCTCCATGTTATGAGCCATCCCGACCAAGACTCAGGCCTCAACCTACAAGACGAAGTGGTGAAGAATATCCATTTCGGTACGCAAAATGCCGATCCTTCCCACAGTTTTCCTGATGTCTCCCCATCGGCCTACGGACCCGACATCGCAGCAGTCGATGTGGCTACTCGAGTGGCCATCGTTCAGTTCCTTAATTCGCCTAACGTTATTGGAAACCTAACGGAACACATTAGGACGCTTCGTCTGTACCCACGACCGGTGATTGCTTTCCAAGTGTACAGTTTTCTTAAATCGCGACCCCTGAGATCGCAATTTATCGACCGCTTTGCCAAAACTCAGGTACGTTTAAAAGAAAATTGTATGGAAGATATATAAGCTGCCCCATGTCTGCTGTCTGTCAGTTAGTCACTCTGTCTGTCTGTCTATTTGTCTACCTGCCTGCTTATCTGTCTGTCTGTTTTTCTGTCTGACTGTCTGTCTGTATGTCTGAATTTTTCTCTGCCTGACTATATATCTGCACGAGTGCCTGTCAGTATGTATGTCCCAGGTGTCTATGATTACTTTCGGAAAATCCTGAGCTTTTTCAGGATGTTGTGTGTGATTTTTAGGCGGTAGAATTTTTCGCTGAATGGTCGCTCAGTCCGACCAATGTTGCCTTCCTTCGCGCGCATACCGGTATCTCGGATCCTCGCGTGATCGGCGACAAACTGAAATGGTTCGCCGATCAACTTCAGCCTATATTCTTTCAAGTCTACGATTCCAATTCGACGATCGGAGAAGCAATAGCCCAGTCACTGAACGCGGAAGATCAGTTACATTACACGGGCCAACTGTCAACAGGTGAAGTCTGCGATTTATATTCTGACGTAGTTTCATTGGCAGTGTCATCGAACGCGCACTTTAATTAGGATTTGCTAAAAAAAATTTCGGTAATTTATTTATTATATGATTTGAGTATAAAATAATTCGATGACTGCCTTCAAATTAGATTTAATAATGACTTGCGTTATAAAAAATATTGTATTTGATTAAGTCAATTTTCACTTTTAACCGCATCCTTGTGCTCGCAGATGCTGCGGATTCAGATGGGGACTCACCGGAGGCTGACTACCAGCCGGCTGCAATGTACGATATGGACTACGCACGGGCAGACTTTTGTTATGAGATTGGTACGGGACTCTTATTATCTGTGGTGCTGTACTTACTCTTGCTAACTGGCCGGGTTTTCAGACGTTGAGCGGCTGACTTATCAAATGGTCTGTACCGATTTGGAGGCGGACTTTTTGCGGCCACCGGATGGGCTGCAAGTTCCGGGAAGCCTTATAAGTCAAAGCAGCTCGACGCAATCGATTGGCGATTTGAATTCAGACGATGATGGGAGCAGTCACTGTTCTTCGCCGGATGACTCGAGGACGAACCCATCCGGACCGTCCGATACCGGAAGCGATGTTCGTTCAATCTCATAGACCAGATAAACCATATTTTGACAACAGGCACGACAGACAGGCGGGAAGGCAGGCAGGCAGACAGACATACAGACATACAGACATACAGACAGACAGACAGACAGACAGACAGACAGACAGACAGACAGACACCCGGAAGACAAGCAAGCAGATAGACTCATGCACTTAGATTGGCTGAAAGACACGCAGTCCATCAAACAATTTGGTACGACATGCAGATAGATCGGAGAATAACCAGTTAGATATTGATGATGAGAGATCGATCAGTAAGCAAAGTCAAGGTATTTAACTCATGGGTTTTTCGTGTAGAAACGGAATGGGGAGCCGCCATCCGCAGAACCGAAAACTCCGAAACCCTCGTTGATGAACTTTCGGTTTGGCTCGTCCGAATCTAACGCCTTGCAGGAAATCTTTGGCGGCAACACCAATGAGCAAGTCGCGAAACTGCAGAACACCATGACCGACCTGAAAGATAAATCAAAGCAGAATTTCCAGAAAGCCACATCTTTATTTAAAGTGAGCGGTACAATGGGTTGATATAATGCACAGTTGATATTTTCAGTGAATTTTTATTGGTAATTTCATTCGTTTCAGCGTATGGCTTTTGATTAATTATGTACTGAATTTCTGTGAAAATTTGAAATTTTGATATAATTTTGACCAGTTTTTATGAAATGTATTTGTACGCATTGTTCACTTTTAATTTTGTTTACTTGCAAATCGAACATTAATATTAAAATATAATTATAGTTCCGGGGCTGTGAATCGATTTTTAAGTAAATTAAAATTAATTTCCCTATTAAATTTTGTTAAAATTGTACGTTGATGGACCTACTTACAGAGCCTCTCAGCAAAAGACAATGTCCTCGAAACGCCGCTGCCGCTGAAAATCTCCATCACCGGTTCGGACGCCGCCAATAACACCAAGGACTTTGTTCACGACCTGGCCACCAAGCTGAAAAAAGTCGGCAACAGCATGGACAAGAGCAGTGTCCCTGAGCAGCAGCGTCCCCAACCTTTCGGTCCGTTTCCGTCGGGTCAGTTAAGACCCTTTTTTGCCACTTAATTTTTTTCAACATAACCCCAAAAATGTTTAACAAAATCTAGGCCGACGGAATCCTTTAGAACGAAACACACTGATTCGGCACGACAACGCCCCGTCCCCGCCGGAGCGCAGCGGATTCCATGGCCTTGGTCAGAGGACTGGCAGACAGGACCCCGCAGCTCATCGAGCGCACAGTTTTGCCAGGTCATCGGAGTCGTCGACTTTGAGCAGTGACAACCAAAACTTTCTGAAGGAGGTGATTGACGGGGTGATGACCGGGGAGACGGTGGGCTGGTTGAAGCTCAACCGGTTGAAGCGGCTTCTGGAGGATGAGAGCTACAGGAATTTTTTGATCTCACGACTGAATGCCAATCTCGGGAAGCAGATGAGCGATGAGCAATACATTGACGATGTTGTAAGTACAGTAATGCTGGCCGGCTGGCAGGCAGACAGACAAAAACACAGACGGGCAGTTAGGCATGCAGGCAGCCGGCAGGCAGATATAGTCAGTCAGTCATACAGGCAGACAGACAGACAGACAGACAGACAGACAGACAGACGGGCAGGCAGACAGACAGACAATCTAACAGGCGGACGTTAAAATAGACATAATAAGCACGCATACGTACAGTAAGTAGGTAGGCAGGTGGTCCATGAAGGGTACCAGCTCAGCTTACTAAGAGCAATATTGCCCTTTTTAGATGCTGTCTCGTGATCAGTGGAACGGCTATGCCAAGCTGTTGCAGATAAGTCTGGCTGGTTTGGAGAAGTCCTTTCAGAGCTGGGGCCTCGGTGGAATGGGAAGCACATTCCAAATTCTGGAGATTGCTTATACCCACTACAGCGACATGAAAAGTGGACGGTCGCAGAGTTCAGCTAGCCAGTTTATGAATATGTTTCAACGGGTAAGGCGCTTTCCACGGGTACTGACAGGTACAGGCAATCAGACAGACGAAAGGGATCTTCAATGCGTCACCTGAAACTGGAAAACAGTGTAATTTGTGTTGTTTTAATCAGCCGACAACACCGAGCGTCCATTCCGACACAAGCAGTCGAATTCGCCCTTCCGAAAGTTTCGGCCTCAACTCGGACCAGTTGGCATCTGGCTTTCGGTCCGTCATGAACAACGTCAAGACCCTAACCAACAACACCACATCAATCCTGATCAGCTCTCACGAAGACGATCTCCTGCCCACTCCATTACTGCCCTCGCCGCTTGCCTCGGTGGCCACCACTTCCGGTTTAGGCCGCCAAGCGCCCGGCACGCCCTCGGAAATTGGCTCCGTTCCCTCTTCCCCCGATACGGAGGGTCCCGGTATGGTTTCACCTCTTCCTGTCTTCCCGGAGGCTGTTGTTGTTATGGTTGTTGTAGCTTTCGGTCATTTCGGTCTTTTTTGTTTTACTTATGCGCTCACGGAATGTGCAGATTCCCCGTCTTTGTCAAGACGGAGCAGTCAGTGTAAGTTATTGTTGAAATTAAAATAAATTAATTCAAAATAATTTACTTTTCAGTTTTATTAAAATTTTATTAGATCAAGCTAATTTTTATTAATTTGCCTTATTTTCAGCCTGAACTTTGTTTAAATGTCACGAGTTTGGTATTGTTAAGATCGTGTCCAGTTTTGTTTCAATTGCGCGAGTACTCATTCAGAACTCATTTAGGTTCTTCCAGCAAATGGTGCTCCCCTGAATGTTTGTTAGCTATCTATTTATCTCTAACAATTTGATATATTCCCTATTATTTTTTAGGACGTCGTAATTTATTTTTATTTTTAAATCATGGTTTTCTCTCTGATAATGTAGTAATTTATGCTCTTAAATTTTTTAGATAAGGCAAATAGAATTCTAGATTAACATCTCAGATGGATTTTACATTTTACAATTTTCCTCAATGTTTATGTTTTTGGTGTTTTATTTAGCGACAGATGGATTGACGGGTGGCGGTGCGTCGGACGTTCACCGACTGACGCCGGAAATATTCCAGCCTGCAGACGACAGCCGTTCATTTCTGGACCCGGAAGTAAGTTTTGCTTCTCTTAACTGTATTTTGACGAAGACATTTAACAAGATTTTGGATCACACTTTCAGAGATCACCGTTTGCGTCACCGAACAGCAGTCGAAGGAGTAGCCGTACCAGCGATGACGGCAGCAGCGTGGGATCTGGCCGGATCACGCGAAAATTGATCAGCCATCAGTCCATCACGTCTTTCAATACCGCGCCTGGATTGGGTGCAAGAGGCGCCACAAATGAGCACGATGTAAGTCTGTATTCAGTTGTCTATCTAATCTCTGTCTGTCTGTCTGTCTGTCTGTCTGTCTGTCTGTCTGTCTATCTGTCTATCTGTCTATCTGCTTGCCTATCTGTTTGTCTGTCTGCCTCTCTGTCTATGTGCCTGTCTGTCTTTCTGTCTATCTGTTTGTAGTAGTAATCCTGTTATGTTGCAGGCTTTGGCGCCGGAATCATACAGTCGGAAGAGCAGTCTCAGCTCCGAGTTTCGTTACCGACACGGTCACCTCTTCCCCGCGTCAGCTGCCGTCTCTCCTGGGATGGCCAGCACCACACTGGATGATACCAATCGGGTCTACCTTTTTGAAAGTCTGCTCGGTACTACCGTTCACTTACTCTACCTAGATCTTCTCCTGTTCTAACGGCAGCTTGGCTGTTTTCAGGGAAGAATCATCCGAAAGTCTTCTACCAGATGCAATTCTGGGATGATGCCTTCATCGACGCGGTGGCCATTGAGCGGGACTTTATCGGCATGGATCAGGGCCCTGGCGAGCTTTTAGAGAGGTATTTGCACGTGAGAGAATAAAAAAAACGTGTGCCTGAAACTGATTTTATTAGGTATAAAAATCTGGCGGATGCCGATAAAAAACGAATGGAGCACGACGAGGACCGCTTGCTGACTACAATGCTGTACAATCTCATTGCATTCATGGTGTCTGTTCAGGTATATAGTGAACTTTGTCAATTGCTCCTTTTTTGTTTTCTGAGATCAGGCTTTCAAGTTTTTTGCTTTGGTTTTTAGGTTCAGAAACCGGAACTCCGAAAAACTGCTAGAAGACTACTCGGCAAGTGCCATCTTGGGCTTGCCTGCAGTATGGAAATTCACAAGATGCTCGACCAGTTGGACATTCTGGTGAGATTGTTGTCTGTCTGTATGTATGACTGCCCGCCTAGATATCTCTTGCATGTCTGTTTGCGTGCCTGCCTGCTTGGATATTTGTCTGTCTGCCGACTTTTCTAACTTTGACATCAACTGCACATTTTCAGAATGGCAACGAAATTGACTTGAAACCTCCTGTCAGTCGACAGACCCAGAAACAATCCTTCACTGTGCTGAACGGCACGGACAGTTCGGGTGATATCTCCTTCATGGAAGTGCGCGATGATGGACTGGTGGTGCGCAGCATCAACGGCGTCGCTGTCGAACGCATATATTACGACAACCTCATCAACATGACATACTCCCCGAAGACCAAAGTTCTCTGTCTGTGGCATCGCGAAAAGGTTGTGACTGAAGATTATCCCGGGCACATGGCCGAACCCGCAGCTACCCCTGCTACCGCGACCACTAAATTGAATCAATACTACTGCAAAAAAGTACGCGAAATATGAACTTAGAGTGACATCTATAACAGTGACAGCGAGACAGGTCGACGGTCAGGAATGATAGGCAGGCCAGGCAGGCCAAGCAAGCAGGAAGGCCTGCAGACTGATAGACAGACAGTCAGCCAGCCAGCCAGACAGACAGACAGACAGACAGACAGACAGCAGACAACAGACAGACAGACAGATAGACAGACAGTTAATCAAACAGATAGACAGAAAGAGGTCAGAGAAGACAAAATATCTGCGCTAGCACGTTCACACAAACATGCTGTCAGACGCAGAATGAAAACCGCTGAGTTGAAATTTTCAAAACACAACAATTTTTCGACAGAGTAAGGAATTATACCACTGCATCAAAGAGTGTATGGAACGAGCAGCTTCCCGTGGAAAAGCTCCTATGCCGGGTGAGTGCTTTGTTTTGAGTTATGTGAATGAAAATCCTAACAGCGGAAGGTATATCAACTGAACGCCAATGTGTGAAGGAGCGGATCTTGGTGGTGACTTCCCGATTCAAGATATGAAGACGGGGGAAGGTGGTCTCCTGCAAGTGACAATGGATGGAGTGGGTCTGTTATTCGCCAACAGTAAGGTACAAAGAAGCCAGATAGGCAGTCAGATAGATACATAAATATACAGACAGACAGGCAGTCAGATAGATACATAAATATACAGACGGACGGACGGACAGTTAGACAGACAGACAGACAGACAGACAGACAGACAGACAGACAGACAGACAGACTTTAAGAGAGACATACACACATCGTTTGGATTTGGGTTTATCCGGTTTTACAACTTTGCCTTGTGTTTCAGTATTTCATGCAGCTGAGTCATATCAGGAAGTGTTTCACTCAGAAAGGCGGTATATTCGTGCTGGAGGAGTACAGTAAGTTTCGCAAGCACATTTCCCTTTCGGGGTGGGGCCTTCGATTAAGTGTTACGGTTTGTCTTTGCAGATGCGGACACACAACAAGTCATCCAACGGAAGTACAAATCTCCCATGGTACGAGGAAGCAGTCCATATTCGTGGCATGCATGGCACATCTGGGTCGCCGGTTCAGTTTCTCATCTGACTGGCTTTGCATTGCAGGCCGATCAAATTTGCTATTCGGTGTTGTGCCTTTTCTCCTACATAGCTGCGGGCACCGCCGGCGGAAAGGACCCTAGTCCGAATCGAGCCAGTCCGAATCGGCCTTCCTCGTAGCCGGGATAGGGGCTGTGTTTTGTGCAGCATTGTTGGTTCTCAAACAAAAGTCAATTATTAAATTTAAAAGAATTTAGTCGCCGTCAATGCCAGTCTCTGTTCTTGTATGATTGTGATATGCTATGAACAAAAATTGGCCCGGTGCCTATATCATCCTGGTAGACTACTTTCATTAGTATTACTAATTTTCTTCTGTACTTTGAAGAATTGAACAGCCTACACGCATCCAGCAATCTTGCAATCTTGCAATCTTGCCCTACCGACCCCTGTGTAATGCGCAGACAGCAATTCCTGGTTTAAGAGCCCTAATAGTAGACCACTGGCAAGCGTCATTCTTTCACGACGCGTTAGCAAGCAAGCATCCACAGTCAGACAGATCACTAGTCGAGTTGTTACCCGCTCGACCTTCAAATCCTTCTGGTCGAGGCTACAAGTCCAGGGGAAGAGGTAGAAAAACTCATGTTTTGTGGCGGCCAAAAAAATGACACTCTGAAGTACCCTAGCACACCACTGTGGATAAGTTGCACATTCTCCAGGTAAGATATCATCGGTGCCAATAGGGTATGTTCGGAGGGATCCATAACGTTAATTCCTATCCTTAAGTCCGTGTGACGTCACGGAATAGGGCGTGTAATCCACTTACATTGGATTACCTTAAAAATCCAGTTTAAGAAGCTCATGTTTCGAGCTTCCGACATGTTCTTTGACGGAATTGAAACTGGCGCTCTCTTTTCATTTTGTTTTTAATTTGCTTCAAATGAAAATGGCTGCTCCAAAGCCAAACGAAATCGATTTAAAATTAGCCAGGATTTGATACTGTTGGAAGAAGTCTCAACCCGGAATCCGTATTTTCCGACGGTAAAGCCGAGACCTTGACGGAGATCACGCAAGTTCTCAACGACGTCCCCGTAAGTTATTGACTGAATCTTCCCAAAAGATCCCGCAACCGAAGCCCTCTTCCTTACAGTTGTTTCCTAGCCGCTAATTGAGATGCTTTGTAGAGTCGAATCGAGGCACTCGTCGGCATTTTCCGCATGGCAGATCTGAAGGAGCGCATCAAGAGCGGCACGGAAGAGCAGTACGACCGGATGAAGATTTTCCTGACAAATATTTCGGACTTGATGAAAAACGTCGAGAACGCAGCCGCGGAATCCGCCCGAGTCAAGAAACGTGCGACTGATGAGGCTAACGCTGAGCAGAACCGGGTGAGCCAGCAGATTCGGAAAGTGGCGGAAGAAGGACGCGGAGGAAACGATAGCGACGGCGAGGAAGAAAGTATGGCTGACAAACGTGCGTGAATTTGCTTTTGCTCTTGATGTCTTGGTCGCCTTAGATTGCACAAAAATTGGATGTTATTTAAGTGAAGCAGAAGTGTTGCAAGAGAAAGTGCAGTTTTTAGCCGAAGGATGAGAGGAGGCAGATTGGGTTGACGAATTGGAACATCGCCGCGAAATGGGTGAGCGATCAATCGATCAATCGCCTGGACGTTGTGTACAATACGGAATCCGTCAATCAAACAAGCAATCAATCAAAATCAGCGCACTTGTACTTTCTCTTCATTTCTCCATTCTACGCTCTTTCCTTCCCCTCCTGCAATGGTGAAGGAATCGATGAATTTCGGAAAGAAGGCTAGACTTCACAAGTCCCGTGGTGCCTTCAAGCGGTTCGACGCATAGCAGAAGTGGATTGATGTCATGAAGGCCGACACGGAGAGGCAGTACGCCTTTAAGGAAAAAAAGCTGAACCAACAAATATCCCTCCGCAAAAAAAAAATCGACAAACAATCTTTCTTGAGCAAACAAAGAATTAGAAATTGAAAAGATCAAGGCGGAGACGGAAACAAAAAAGTGGGAAGGTTTTTTTTTTTTTTAAAGTTAAGAAGTTCCGCCGCACAGTCTCTCGCGTCGAGCAAGCTTATCAGCAGCCTTTGCATTCAGTTTTGTATTAGTCAACACTGTTACGTGTCACTAGCCTATTCTTAACGTGTCGCTGGCATGTTTCTCAGCCAACCCTCTGACTGATCGAACTCCGCACCCGTCACTCATTCTACTGTGATTCATTCCATTGTAGCTCGTTTAGCGTTTTTTGCACTTACTGTTTAGTTTGTGATCGGGGCGCGGGAAGGCAACGCTCTCTAATCATTCATCGTCATTCAGCCTAATTGTCTTTTATTTCGATCATGTATTTAGGGCGCAGGAACAACGAGCTGCGGGCAGTCGAGTGAGTTTAATTTTTTTCATTTCCATTTTTTCACTACTGTCTGCGTTCGTTTTGATTAAACGAGGAAAGCTTCTTGGGTTTTTGGGATGCCGTGCAGGGGCGTTACATTGGTTCCAAAACTACAGTAGCTGGTCGTCGACAAGGTCGGGTGTGCCAGAAAACACTGCTAGACAAAAATGACGACGGCAGCGGGAACGCAGGTAACCTCAATTCTATAGCCTTAGCGGACGGCTTCAAAGCGCAGGGATCATAGGAGGACACGTTCGCCTACGGGTTTTCTCCGGAAACGCCGGCAATGCGGTGGATAATTGGCTGACACGGTTCGAAACCGTTGCCACGAGCCTCGACTGGACGGAGCAGAAGCGCCTGAAACAAGCACCGCTGTATCTTGCCGATGGAGCTCCAATTGTTTGGCTAGCCAAGGAGACCGGTGGAGGAGCGTCGCTTTTCGCAAGCTGGAAACTGTTCAAGGATGCGATTGTGAAGCGCTTCGAACCAACGGACTTTAAGAAGACCATCCGCCGGATGCTCCACGAAAAGTGGTTCTACCCCAATGGAGACGTTGAGGAGTATTATAACGACGTAATCAAGCTGTGTTACTAATTCGACAAAGATATGGCGGACGATAAGGTGATCGACAACTTAGGGGATGGGGTATACGGTGAGATACTAAATGTCCTGATTTTGTTGAAGAGCACCACTCCTGTTGAGTTTCTAGGCAAGATGCGACTGGCAAAAACTGCCTTGTCTAGGGGACGAAACGGGGTTGGGTGGTCGGATCGCGAGAAGGAACGGTCCGGATAGGACCGCCAACGAGAGCAGGGAGGGCAACGCGGCGACCGAGGCGGACAATTCAACCGCAACTACATGAGCCCCGGTTGTTCTCACGGTGCGTCGCCGGATGGGCCCAGCAACAGCGGGGGAGGAGGCGGTTGAGTGGCGAGGGTAGGTGGTGGCGGACGCGAGGTTACCCAATTTTGCTCAAACTTCACTCCCAGAAGTGACGGCCGCAATCGTGGGGGGACTGTCAAACCGGACAGCGCGGTGGCCGCGGAAGTGCAAGTGGTGACAAAAAATGCTACAACTGTGGAAACCCCTCGTGAGAGACTGCCCCAAGAATAAAGAAACGTTCAAAGAGTTCGTTCAAGTAAATGAACCGAGCAAGAGGGAGCAGTTATTCTCTTTGCAGGAGATGGCAAATGACACGAACGCTGACGAACCAGTGGCGTTAACCGACCAAGTGGAGGAGAGTCAAAACGATAGTTTGCCGGAAGCTGTGGTAATTCCGACGGTAAGCCAAGCCGTACTGGATAGGCTCAACCGGACAAAGCCGAAGAGGTAGAGATCTTCCTTTTCCACAAGCTCATTCAGGAGCGGCTGAAGTTCATACGTTACCGGCGGGAGCTGTTTGAGTTCCGAGGCAACGTTCATGCAGATGGCCGCAATTGACAAGCATTAACGTCAGCAGGTGGGCATGGGGCTACGATTCAAAAGGTTCTGGTCAGACCAGGAGGTTTCGCATCAACTGGCGGCTGTGGCCGAAGTAGTGAAGCGACAACAACCGGACGGAGGATTGGACGATGGGTCGCCAAATGAGGGTTCTTGCGAGGCTGCGGAGAATCACGTGGTGTACTTCGTCAGCCCTATGGACTCTGTACCCCTCGTAAAAGCTCTAATACATGGCTGGGAGATCGTCATTCTGATCGACTACGGTGCTGTCAGCTGTGAACGTGAGCTTCGTCCGTGGTTTGGGTAGTGAGATCAAGGATCACACAGTCCAAACCCAACTGGCAAACGGTCATGTGATCTGTTTGACGGGCTCATTAGAGCTCCAGGTGACACTTTGCGGCGTCACTCAGGGGATGTTGTTCCATGTTTTTGACTTTGGTTCAGGGAACCACGATGTTGTATTCGGGTCGAATATTTTGCGACAGATGCAACTGGTGCTGGACTCGGCTATGGGATGCATCTGTGCCAAACATAGACCGGATGGCAAGCCACTGATTGGGTGGGATCAAGGCACGAGGATGATGGTACGACCGGAAATTGCAGAGCATCTAGAGGAGGAGATGGCACCCCCATCCGTAAGGCCTATGAAAAATGGCAAGAATCCAGCTTGGAGCCCCACTGGTCCGTTACCACCGGATGAACACCTTGACGACCGCCGGCAAGGAGGAACTCAACATGTCCTCGTGGGACTAAGTGGGAGCACGTTCCCGTGGAGCAGTTTGACGTCTGCAATTCTCAAATGGTGGACCACAAACCCGCCATGATGGAATCGCTGAAGGACAACGCCGACCTCTTTGACTATAAGAACCGACCCATGGGTGGCGCGAAGGTGAAACCCTTCAAGGTGGAACACTTCAAGGTGGAACTGGTGCCAAAAACCAAGCCGCAGTACATCCCGCAGTACCGGTATGCGCCGTGCCGAAACGCAGTCATCAGTGAAAAGATTGCCGATATGCTCAAGAAAGGGATAGTGATCACAGTTCGGAGCCCTTGGAATTCGCCGTTGGTGCTAACACCGAAGGACGGTGGAAAAAGCTGGAGACTCTGTGCGGACATGAGAGCGGTCAAGAAGGTCACAATTGCAGATAAGTACCCCATTCCGAAGGTCGACAATTGCATAAATGCGATGACTGGCTGCCAATTTTGATCCACCATGGACTTGCAGTCGGAATATAACCAGGTTTCTCTGGACTGGGCCACGCAGGACATCTGCGCCTTCTTAGCCGGTGGAGAGTTTTACAATTATCTAGTGCTCCTCTTTGGCCTTAAGAACGCCTCGGCGGCATTCCCGCGGATCATGTACTTCGTCCTGGCGGGACTGTTGTGATTATCTGTCTACTGTCGGACGACGTGATAGTTGTCACGAAAACAGCGGAGGAACACTACCGGGTGTTATGACAAGTGTTGGACCGATTCAAGGCTTTCGGATTTATCTGTAATCCAAACAAATGTCATTTCCTAAAAAGCAAGGTACGGGTTTTGGGTTTCATTGTCGGCGAAGAAGGGATTTTGACGGATCCAGAGAAATGTTATGCGGTCAGAGAATTTCCAAAACCGGAAAACCTGAAGTTCTTCATAGGACTTTGCAGCTATTATCGCCGATTCGTCAGGGACTTTGCAGCTATTATCGCCGATTCGTCAGGGACTTTGCAAAAATTGCTGGACCTCTTTACGATTTGACCAAGACAGGAGTGGCTTTTATGTAGAGGAGTTATCAACAAGAAGCATTTGACCAGTTAAAACTGTTTTACCACTCCCCCCGTTTTAACTCATTTCGACTTTAGCAAGGCAGTGGAGATCCACCCCGACGCGTCCGAATATGCCATCGGTCTGCTTGTTGGTCCAACGTGACGCCGAGAGCCGGGAGAGTCATCTGTTACCCCTACATGGGTTCGACCTAAGGTCATGGACACGCAAGGCGAAACGAGAGGGAACAATCCTAAAGTATTTGGAGTATTATTGATCAAGACGGAGTGAACATATATGATGCTTCATTTCACATCCTCTGCCGTATTTATATGGCTTTTAGTGCCGACTCAAGAAAAAGGAGGAAGAAAACTTGGAAAGAAATCAATAAAAGGGCGTTGACGTTGACCGAGAACTTGTCCAAAGTGTGTCAATATTCATCATTCTGGAGACGCATGAAATTATCAACAGCATGGTTCCCTAGTAGATGGCATTGGTACATCAAACTGTACTGTATACAAGCTTGCCACAATGCTAGACCATTGATGTTTGTGACATCAGTGCAATAGTCCTTTTAAATGCTGCAATCATGAGATGCGTCATATCTTCTCTCGACTCGGCGAGTACTGATGGTGTTTCTCTAGTGAGAAGCAGATATTCCTGTTGAGTATAAGGAAGCTTTGCACGTTTTGATTGAAACGACTTTTGTGGTCCTGTGGTTCGACGAGAAAGGCTCTTTACACTAGTCCCATATTGGTAAAGGTCATGATAAAGCTGGTTAACTGGGTTGGGTTGGGAGCCATGAAGTGCAGAATTCCATTGATTTCTCTGCGAGTTTGAACCGAGACGTTAGCAGATTGTTTGAGGTTTTGCAGTCTGAAATCGATAACTGTAGTGACTGTTTCTGTGAAAAGGATTTTATCGATCCATTCCTTGCTAAAATGTGTCCCGTTTGATCAAGCACGCGATATACTAACGCATTTAATTCTGTTCTGTTTGGTGAGGGTGGCCGAAAATTCCAAGTTTTCAGTTTTGCGTTTCCGGCATGGAGAAACGCGCAAAAATATCTCGCGCTAACAGTAGACACCGAATAAATGCATAAACGTAACATTTACGATATAACAACATTTTTTCTTCTTTTTTTTTCTTGTTTTTGGAAAGAAACTGAACGTACAGTGCTGGGTGGTACCCAACAGTTACCCATCACTTACTAATAGTACAGTCTATCTACCTAGTTTACCCATTCCTATCTACCCTCACATTCTATAGTGTACTTACTCAGCTATTATTAGTACATAGTTCCGCCATGTCGGCAGGAACTAGTACGTTAGCTCAGGAACTATTCTTTATCCCTGACTATATAAGTGTGTGTTCTACAGTAATCTGGAACAGTTCCTTCCTTTCCCCTCTAATCTCCTCTTCCAGTAAAGTCTTACCACTATTCTTCTCCTATTACTCAGTCTAATAGCTTGTATGTTCAGGTTCTTCCGTCCTAGTAGGGACGGAGACCTAACATTTGATTCCGAAAAGCAGTGGCGACTGGAAAAGATTGAGTCCTTTACCAGCTCGTGGATAGTAACCTTTACGATCCACCGGGTACCCAACACTACGAACGATCCTTCTTTCTCACTTAACAATCCTAGATCATCTGTATGACTAACCTGGATGTCCTAAATTGTCGTACAGTTGTGGGAAGTTTTGTGCAGGAAGTTGACTAGTAGAGTGAAGGAAATCCCCTAGCCTAATCGCTTCACCCCTGTATGTTTGGGTGAAGATTTTACACAAACATATTATAGCCTTTGTTAAGGCATTGGACGAATCATCAAGACGGCGAACCTCTGCCCGAAATCCGTCCTGACAATCGTTTCCGAAAGCAGGGGCGACTGTAAAATTGGACACGGAGAACTTCAACTTCTCGGTAAATTAAACGGAGGACCAGAAAAATAAAGATGTTCAGTGGACACGGAGAACCTCAACCTCGGAGACACGGCGACCTTTACGGAGGTCCAGAAAGAGAGGGACGTGTCAGCGGACCAGGAAGACCCCTAAGCTGTGAGGGACACAGAAAGTGGGATCGGGATAATGTGGAAGTGGGAACTTTTTTGAGACGGTTCGAGCGCGTGGGAAAAGCGCAGAAATAGATGGACGCAGACCTATTGCGACACTTACCCCTATCTCTGGAAGAAGGAGCGGAGGACTGGTATTACCGTCTAAACCCGCTTCCCCAGACATGGACAGAATTAAAGGACCTGATGCTGAACAGATTTCGTTTGAGCCGGTTTTTGGGGCAGACGGAAAACTCACTAAAGAGCAGGACATTACGATGGAGTGAGTCCATAAGTGAATATCACGACGCAAATTTGGCGTTGTTTTTTGAGCTGGAAGTTTTGGAAAAAACCTGCACGGATCAGGAGAAAGCGGATCAACTTTCTGAGGGACTGCACGGAGAGATGTTACGAGACGTAACATTAATGGCACCGGCAAACCCGCCGGAGTTCCTGGCAGCCACAGAGAAAGCAGTTCGAATAAGCCGCAGCAGCGAACGCCAGAAAAAAAAAACCGAGGAGGACAACCTTTGCGGCCTGATACACTCGAGAGAGTGGAACGGAAATACGCGATCGTGCTACCCGGAATCATGGGACAGAAAAGATACCCATGATGGCCCGAAAGGCACGTTACTGGAGCAAGAAACGCATCGGATTACGGAAAAATTCTGGGCACAAGAAGGACAGAGGAACCACTATTGGAATTGCGAAAGCGCGAGGGAAGAAGTGGAGGAGCGCGAGTGGCACCACCAAAAACCCCATGTGTTCAAAAGAAATGACACGGATGAGCGCGAAAATGCCGGAAATCAGCATGACGATCAGTACGGATATGACGGGTACAGTCCATCGACGCAGCGAAATCCCGAAGAATGGGATGAAGGGGACGACGACCGAGATTTTGGATTAAAGAATGGCTGGAAAGAACAACGGGAACATGATTTACACTTAGGAAATCGGGAGCAAGCGTATGACGCCGATAACGAGAATACCCAAATGAGCAAATGGTTGAAGGCACAGGAAGATTTGTGTCCTCTGGAAAGGACATATGGAGTACAACAAGAAGAAAACAATCAATGCCAACTCGAAGATGGATACGGACAAGAAGGAAATCAGTGGACTGATCTGAGTTTTGGAGAGGGCTCGCGGAGGAGCCACGCCGAATATACGGAAACGTCCGGGGCGACCAGATGGGGATTATGTGAGAATAATGGAACACAAAGCGTGATGTACGCAGTTCCGGATGACTTACGGAAGAATCCGGACGTCGACTTTCTATACCTGGGAGATTAAACGGCAGTACGATACGTTAAAGAGAAACAACCCAGAAAAGGAACAACATGGAACAGAACAGGAGAAACGACTACAGTAAAGTCGTTCCTGAGAGAAACGGGAGAAAGAAACAACAATGGACGTGAGAGAAGTTGGACAAGAAACCCATTCGATTGTGTAACACTGAAGATCAGGCGGTATGAGTGGGTCCTGTGGGTGCGCAACCAAAGGACACGGCGATTACAACTAGCAATCCAGTAGGAACAATCAGGAAGTTGATGGGCATGACGGTTTTGCCGATGTACACGGAGGGCCGTTATGAATAAAAGAAATAAAATGGGAGAAACGCTAGAGGAGCGTTCCCGCAACAGTAGGAACAGTGCGATTCCTCGCGGGTCGCCCGGATTTATCTCCGTGGCTGATCTGTTGTTTTCTGCTGTTATTTTGCTGTCCATACCTCTTCCCGATTCGTACCATCAAATTCAGAATTTTCTCGCGCATCGATTGAGCCATTCCTTTCCATCATGAGTTTTAGTCCTCTTCGAGTTTACCCGAGGGATATGCTGCTTTCTTTGGAGAGACGCCATCAGCAGCACGCTCCACCTTCCCTACTAATCACTCCTCCGCCAGCCATCGGAATCCGGACCCCTCAGCGAACTTTCCATCCCAAAAAAATCCGGAAATCCAATATTGTTTTTCAACACGTCAACATCCAAGGATTGACCGAGAAGAAGATCAACTCGGATTTGCTTGGGGGCCAGGTTGGGCCCCCAAATGGGTCAGTCCGCATTTCAGCCTTTACCGAAACAACTTTCTTTTTCGAATCCGTCTCAGCTCTATCAAGTTTCAGGCCTTAAACTATACCGAAAAGACCGATCAGCCATTTTTTCCGGTGGGAGGAACAAGGGAGGGGGGACTCTGCTGTACATCCCAGACCACGTGACATCGCGGGAGCTCATCATCCGAAATCTCGATGGAGCGGAATCGATGTGGGTTGTTTGCAATTTCGACGGCCGCGCTGTGCTTGTCGGCGTCTCTTACAGACCTCCATGGGCGACGGCGGGCCAAACGGAGGAGCTGTTTGCCCATATTGAGGACATGCTGGATCAACACCCCAACCACGATCACGTGCTCACAGATGATGTAAACATTAACCTCACACCTGGAGCTGTCAGCCCTTATGCCCCCTATCTCCGTGATTTGAGTTCCAAATACCGCCTCGAGGACAAAATCATCGGTCCCACGCGTGTTACGGCCACATCTGCCACCAAAATCGACATCATGCTGTGTGGACCCCCAGCCAACTACAGCCAGGCCCCCACAATGCCCATCCCCGAGTCCGACCACAGCTTATGCTCCACCATGGCCACCTACCATTGCATGACCCCCCCCCCAGCATCGAATTGTCTCGTTTCGACTGTGGAAACACAGCTCGGATGAACAGTTCTATTCAGCAGTTGCCGGTCTAACGAGGAATTACGTTCCGTTTAGGCCAATCACCAACGTGTCAGAATCCACTGACATGTTTGTGAAGGGCCTACTCGACGTAGTGGAGCAGCACTACCCAGTCCGCACCCGTCGAATAAGGCAGGCTGAGTATCCCTGGATGTCCCCTTCCATAAAAAAAAAGATCCGTACTCGCAATGCTGCGTATCGGCGCCTAATTTTTTCCCGTGGCAGGACCTACCCATCAATCAAGGCCGACTTCATGCTGCGGAAACGGGAGGTGGAGCGCATGATAGGACACGGCAAGATGGAGTTCTTCCAGAGGAACGCCAGCAACTCCAGGAAGATTTGGGCTGTCCTGGGGCGACTACTCAAGAAAGACCACCAAGTGAAGACACCTTCCCAACTGGACGCCAACGCCATCAACCTGCACTACGTCCAAATGGGACAACACGGAGTGCCCCACCCTCCAGCAGCCCGACCTGAACCGTTGTCCGTTAATCCCTGTGTTTTTCAGTTCTCCGAAGTGAAGGTGGAAGAAGTCCTGGAAATCCTGCGGGAGATCACTACAGCGCGGAAGTCCAAAGGTCCCTCCGGCATTCCCCCCAAACTACTGGGAATAGTCGCCCTCCCCATCGCCGAGCCCATCGCCCACCTGGTCAACGCAAGTCTACGCTCTGGCGTCTATCCGGACCTCTTCAAGATCGCCCACATCACTCCCATCTCCAAATCTACTGACGCCTCGAAACCGGACGATTTTCGACCAATAGCATTAATCAATAATGCTTCTAAGGTGTTCGAGAAGGTCGTACAGTCACGACTTCTTGAGCACCTGCAGAGGTATTCTACACTTTCGTCCCGTCAATTAGGCTTCCGAGCTGGCCACTAGTCTGAGTCTTTACTTTTAAAAATTACAGACAGATGGAAAAGAACCATGGACAACGGAGGAGTCACCGCAGTTGCCTTCCTGGACCTACGAAAGGCCTTCGACAGCGTCTGCCATACCACCCTGCTGCACAAGCTCCAAGCCGTCGGAGTCGACCACACTGCCCTTGCCTGGTTCCACTCGTACCTCACCGACCGGTGCAAACGCGTCCAAACCGAAGCCGGCCTGTCGGACCTACTACCCACCACGTCAGGTGTCCCTCAAGGAACGGTACTCGGACCGCTTCCCTTCTCCCTCTACGTCAACGAAATGCTCCTGATCTCGCCGGCCGACTTGGAGAACTGCGAGGCTGAGTGCTTCGCAGATGATACCACCGTCGAGGCATCTGGTAAAACAGCGGAGGAAGTTGTGGTGCGCCTAAACGCCAGTCTACACCGTATCAGCACGGAGCTGGCCAGCCTACGACTCCCTACCAACGCGGCGAAAACAAAAGTCATCATTTTCGTCCCCTGCGAAGCATGAAGAAAAAACACCACATCACACAGGTCAGCATGGGTGGTAACATCATCGAAGAAGTATCCTGCGTCTAACATCTCGGCATCTTCATCGACAAGCACCTGCAGTGGGACGAGCAGTTCAAGGCAATCCAACGCAATGCCACCTTCGGGATTGCCAAATTCAATCGGGCAAAGGGTGGCCTAAGCATCCAACAACGAGTGAGCCTTTACCACGCTCTTATCCAACCGCATTTTGATTTTTGCTGCGTTGTCTGGTCCGCCGCCAAATCCACCCTCCGAAAAAAGGTTGCCACGACCCAGCGGAAAGCGATTCGAGCACTGACGAACTACCAAGAGCATGTCACGCCCGAGTTGTTCGCACGACTTGGAATCAGCCACGTCTTCGAGCGATGGAGACAAAAGGAGGCAGTCTGGTTGTATCAGATAATTTCTACCAAGTCCAAAATCCCTCCTTACATGAGAGACCTGGTCGTTATCAAGGACCTCAGCTCCATCTACAACCTCCGGAGGCCAAAGCGAGTGGAGGCGGAAACATCCAAGACCAAGGTCGGCGATTCAACTTTATCCTCTCGCTTAGTGTCTGTGTACCGCCATTTGTCTGAAGAAACCTGGAAGTCTACAAGTCTGTCTGTCTTTCGCGCGAAATTATTCTCTCTAGGTTTTCTCAGTTTTTGAATTTCATTATGCGAGGGGGTCGACCAGACGATTAAGCCCTCACAGAGGTTGTCTGCTCATGAAACCATTAAACCATTAAACCATTAAACAAGAAAGAGAACGGGAGAAACGCGAAGGAGCGTTCCCGCAACAAAAGGTACAAGAAAACGGGAGAAACGGCATTGGAACAAGAAAGAGAACGGGAGAAACGCGAACTAGCGTTCCACAACAATAAGAACAAGAAAGAGAACGGGAGAAACGCGGAGGAGCGTTCCCGCAACAAAAGGAACAAGAAAACGGGAGAAACGGAAAGGCAAAAATATGGCACTTCCGATCTACCCGGAGGGCCGTACAAATTATTCGACATTACCTGATTAATGAGACGGGAAGCCGGATAATAATCGGTCAAATTAAGGATAAAAATGACCGTGGCAGATTCAAAGAATCAATGGGGCGCAGCACAAATGTTCGCAGAAATCGTCCAACAAGCGTAGAATGCCAACCAGACAGACCACAAGTTACACCTTCCATCACCCTGCGGCGGAGCTGTATCCGTCAGCAGTTGGAGGACAGTCGCTTATGCGGAAACCAGAGGATGGTTGGCCGAAATAAGTTAATGACATCCATCCACCGCACCGTTCTAACCGAAGCCAGTCGGGTTATAGGTTTCTCTTGGGTGCGTTCACTACATGGACCGCGCAACATAGTTTGCAGCATACGAATGGAAGGCATCAATTGTGGACCGCCAGTGAGTTATTAGCAGAGCAGACATGACGAAGCTTCAACAAAAAAAAGTGAGACTGAAGTCGCAGCCGCACACGCTTTTATCACAATCCAGTCCCGGAAGAAGCACTTGGACCGATTACCGGAGCTCTTCAACTTGATTATTCAACTTTGACAAGTCGGCAGTGCGTGATGCTATTCAAAAGTTATATTGTAATGGAACTGCCACAGAGTCACGACTCTCAAAAACTCATTTATACAACTGCGCAGCTCAGCAGAATTGCGAGTGGATACTCGATTCTCGCACGTAACGAACTCCAGAACTGCCAACTCAGCAAAATTGAAAGCGGCACCCTGCGCACATTTGGACCGGGCACTCCACACTTTTGCAATTCAGCGGTTTTGTGCACCGATGCCAAAATTTCAAGTGTTTAACACACTTCAGCATCTACGTCATTGAACGGCCGACTCAGCTGGACCGGTCTCTGCCACTGAGCAACACACACTACCACAATCATTGCATATGCGCGGCAAATTCCCTAATTTTTTCAAGGAAGCCGCACTTTGCGATATGATTTCCGCCACAACCGAAATTGACCGATGACCCGGGGACGGTCGGAAGTTCAGGCAACAAAGGAACAAGAAAGAGAACGGAGGAAACGCCAAAGCAGCGTTCCCACAACAAAGAACAAAGAATCACTAACGGAGCAAAGGCTCGTCCAGGGCAACGCCGTATCCCAGACGAATGGAAAATGAGAGACTGATGTTAAATTGCGGCACTTCGGAAAGTATACACACTCGTAGGACGACCGAAAATTAGAGAAGAAAAAAAAAGAAAAGAAAAGACGGTTCAGCGGGACGAACAAATTGGATGAAGCAAGTACCCGAGCTCTCACGCAACGAACTTGAGATCAATAAACGAGTTGAAGTATTGGGGTTGGTTGTGTCATAATATATTGCACGAATAATCGCACGTGCATAAAACGGTTCACTTGAAATCAGCAAGGGAAATGGACCGGACGCCATTACTTAGCTAGATGAGATAACAGGTAGGATGCTACTTCAACAAGGGCGGACGGACAGAGCAGCACGCAACAGTCAAACGTACAGACAAATACGACTGGAAAAATTGGCACCTCATTTCAAGTGGTTGATCGGACAACAATCACTAAGAGACGTACTGGAACTATAACAGCGGGGGAGATAGACGAAATAACCATTTTTTCACTCGCCATGCCGGTGATAAAAATTTCTATTACGGACACACATTTTTTTACTGGCATTCCGAGCTCGCGTATCAGACGTTTCAGGAGGGGGTTATGATGGATCGCGACTCCAATCGGCCAGTGGATCCAGCTGAGAAGGACGTTACCCAGTTAGTGGCAGAATTGACTTTACAAGATGTGTGTCCTTCACCACGTGCTCATGTTTCTGGAATCGTTCTTATGCATCGGTTGCGCCAGCATGAAAACACGAGAGCATCTGTGTGGGACTATGCAGGATTTGTGGATATGTGCCAGGCGATGATTACACAGCAATCTGGCGGCCATTTTTGTATGGATCTATCGGCAATATCAATCCTGCGGATAGCTGGGGAAGACTACTTACGCGCCATGGGATTCGTCAACGTAGACGCACGTGCCTTACTCCGCAAATACCGTGGCAAACGTCGTAAACCAGCTCAGGATCTTCCGTCGCAAGGTTCCGGCGACACGGCACCCAAAGCCTGACTTGCAACTGCTATCCGTTTGGGATGTCCGGATTTGAACAACTTTCGACCCCTCCCAAGATGAAAACGACGCGAGGACGGTCGCGAATACACGGAGGGCACTGTTGGGTGGTACCCAACAGTTACCCATCACTTACTAATAGTACAGTCTATCTACCTAGTTTACCCATTCCTATCTACCCTCACATTCTATAGTATACTTACTCAGCTATTATTAGTACATAGTTCCGCCATGTCGGCAGGAACTAGTACGTTAGCTCAGGAACTATTCTTTATCCCTGACTATATAAGTGTGTGTTCTACAGTAATCTGGAACAGTTCCTTCCTTTCCCCTCTAATCTCCTCTTCCAGTAAAGTCCAGTAAAGTCTTACCACTATTCTTCTCCTATTACTCAGTCTAATAGCTTGTATGTTCAGGTTCTTCCGTCCTAGTAGGGACGGAGGCCTAACAACAGTATAGAATAGATATGTGACGTATATAGAATTATTTTATTTTCATATCAACAAAATATAAATGCGAATTTCACCCCAGTTTGTTGGTTCTGCCCCTGCAATTTAATTGCATTGGCGCAACCAAAGGCTGTCAGTGACCTTCACGTTCGTTATTAGAGTACATAAAAAATTATGATTGCTGTTCCCTGCGTCGAGCATATATGTTAAAATAATATAATATAATATTAGTTCCATACACGTACTGTAGACCATCCGTTCAGTTCACGTGCCAGTCAAAGTAAATTGCCTGATCAGAATGGGTGATTATATTGGTACATTCAAATAATCCAGCTCGTAGACCAATATTTTTGCTGATTACGTCAAGCAATTCTGCCCTATCTTTTCTCTGCTCACACTGAATGTTATGAAGTTCCGTTGTCAATAAGTTTGCTAAATTCGTAATTGTTTGGAAAATGTATTGATTAAGTGAAGCAGTAAAATTTGATTGTTTTTCTTGTTTTATTTCATTGGTTTGCCGCAGAGTATCTAAATTATCTGCGTGTATATCTTTCAAAATTATTGATGGTTTTATTGTTATTGGTATATTTCGGGCGTTATGCACTATCGTGCGACTAGTTATTGATTGTACGACGGGTCTAAAATTGTTATACAATTGAACATCAAATTCCCCAGATGGTCCCCAGGGCGGTTGAACTTCACTTATTTGTTTGGGCATTCTGCCACGCACAAACTGATTGACCAGACTATTCTGTTGCCTTGTACTTGATTGGAATTCTGGTTGTTGATTCAGTAAATTGTGTTGATTTAGTCTAGCTTTCTCTGTTTGTTCCTTATGTCGTGTGGCATATCTGCGCTTCGTTTCTGCTTTTTTTCAATCTATTTTTTTCTGTTCATCTTTGTGACGTCTGTATTCGTTATAGACTTCGGTAACACTTAGCTTCCTTTGCGATGCTGTGGATGTTTCTGTTTTGGCTCCCTGTCCGTGTACTTTTTTTCCAAATCTTGTTGTGTGATGGATAGCCGGGGTGCTCTCAACAACTTACGGTGACTGTCTGGTTGTGCTCTCGCGTATCCCTTCTGAATATGCTGGTGTGGTGTCTGTAGATGCTTTCGATATAATTTCAGTTGGGTTTTTTAGCGTGCCCTAATTTCGTTCTTCTATGGTTGATGTAATAATTGGTGTGTTAGTTAGTGTAGTTGTGGTTGTCACTTGCATCACCCGCATTGGTGATCGTTTTGTCCTTACGGGAGGTTTTCTGTTGAATAAATTGAGCGTTTCCCTGTTAAATGTTTCTTTAAGGTTAACGAAGGGATCGCTTTCTGTTTCCTTTGTTTGCCTTTTTGAGCGATTTATCACCTCATAATTATACACTATTTTAGGGTCTGATTTGGTAAGATTAAAAACAATGTATACATCTTCGAAACCTGATACTACAGCATAGAGTGGTTTTACAGTGGTGCAGTTCACATTGCCCATCAATATTCATGATGAATTTGACCTGTCTAAATGAGTCTTTGAGTCTCAATGTGGTTTTTTTTACACTAGAATATTGCCTGTCCGTTGGCTTTTTTTGTTGACTATACAATGTTGTTATTTAACTGGTACTTTTCCACAGAAATGTTAAATGTGCTTTTTGGGCAAAACCATTTGTGCGAACGTGTCCTAGTGATCTCACCACACTCATTATCTCACTCCATTCAATCTCTTGAGTTAATGTAGTTTCTTTGATGGTGCATGAGACTGTACTTGCAGTTAAAAAACTCCACCACTGTGATTCAATTACTAGTTCTTTATTAAACTCATAGAGCTTTGGACTGGTTTATTTATAGGACTTCCGAAACAGTCTTTTAACTGAACCAAAGGTGAGGATTCTGCTTCACTCAAGTCCCTCACCTTTGTCCTGTTTATCGTATCTACGGCGTTCAAAAAATCAGCAAATTTGATTAATCTATCCGTTTTAGTTTTACCAACAAAAGCAAAAAATTTTGTGACTGCTCTATCTAAAGTGAATACCCTATAATTTGCAGCTTTAGCCTCTGGCTGTGGTGGTAATTGCTCACAATCTTTGTATGATTTCAGACTTAGATACCCTGATATTTTTGGGTTTTACAGTTGCATAACTTTGCTGTTAAACCTTGCATTATGTATGAATTAGCGTCTCTCACGCATATTAGGATGAACCACCACGGTGCATTTGTCGCTATTGTGTTGAGGTAACCATAGCGTTTAATGGGTGTTTTGTCACAAACGCTTTTTCGGGAAGTGTTTTCTTTTAACTTTGCTTCTGGATGGTTGTACAGGGTCCCACAACTGCCTTTTGACAAAATTTACATTGCATTTTCAGATTTTTTAATTCTCGTTCTAGGGCTCCTTGTGTGGCAGGTGAAAATAATGTAGATAGAATGTGCTTGATCTGCAGAATTTTTAATGTGTCTTCCATAAAATGATTTAGGAACGAACTGCCCCCGCCGCTTCGAAGTACTGAAATAAATCCGTAGTTTAAGCAGATGTTATGCACTAAAAATTTGGCGGCCAACTGGCAACGAACTTTCTGATGAACTTATTCATCTCTTTGAAATAGAACCGCGAGGCAGTCACTTTGAAAGTTCGACGAAATCCGAAGTGAATCAGTGTTTGAACGTGCGCTGTTTCTGTCATTTGCATCCAGAGAGATTGTGGGAGTTTTTAGTTCCATTCTAAATCGATTTTAGTTCCATCTTGATTTCTTCTCTGGTACAGTATATCCTCCTCCATGAAATAGTCGGTTGCGAGTCTTCTCACTCTTTCTGTTGGCTGTGTGAAATCGTTCTTGAAAAAAATCGATAAAATTACGCAATAATTGTCCTCTGTTTGCGCTGCTGTAATGTTAACTTTCTCGATAGCTATAAAAGGGAAAGGCAACATGTCTTCATTATTGGCGAGTGCTGGACTCACTTCAGTTCGGCTCAATAAATCAGCCAGATTTTGGTGGCACCTGGTGCTTAATGTCGAATCTATAAGGAGATAGTTTTATAGAACATCTAATTAATTTAACATCACTATTTCTCATTATGTCGAGGAAAATTAGGCTCATATGATCACATAAAACTGTGACGTTGCAACCCAGCAGAAAATGTCGCCATTTTTCCGCTGCATAAAGTAGCCCTAATAGTCACGTTCCGTAGCTTATAAAACTTGTTTGGTTTTGGAGAATTTGCGAGTAATATACGCACATGTGCGCCACCCTTCCTTGTGACGTTGTGACTCCACCACATGCGAATCGTGAAGCATTTATTTGTACAATTGTAACCTTTTGGTTATCGAAATAGGCCAATGTCTGAGTCTTTATCAGATTTGTTTTGATCTTTTCGAATGCTTCAGTGTGAACAGGCAGCCATTTACTTTTTTAGGTGGATTAGTTCGGGTGAATCACTCAAACATGCGGTTTTTTTAGAGAACTGGGGAATAAATCCTTTAGAAATCCAGCCCCTTCTGAAAAACCTTTTACTTCCCTTTGTGTCGTTGGTTGTGGTTAATTTTGAACTGCTATAATGCGATCTTTATCCGTTTCGATGCCCTTTTTGCTCACAATAAATCCCAGCAGACGCACAGACTGCTTTAAAAACCATTTTTGGGAGCTTATAGTTAGGTTGAATAATCTAAATCTGGCGAATAATAATTTTAGGGCAACGAAATGTTCTGGGAATGTTTTGTCGAATACTACGCAATCATCTACGAAGGAAATGCACTGATGTCTTTCCACGGGTTCAATTATTTTGCTATTTATTTGTTGGTATATTGCTGTCAAAGAGTGAAACCCGAAAACTAGCATCTCATACCGCCAGGACCCCTGGTCGTAGGTTCCAAAATAAATAGGTCCCTTGACTCCTCTGCCAATGATATTTGGAGAAAATTTGCTTGGCTGTCAATTACCGATATATAATTGCACCCGCTTATTGATTGTAAAATGTTCTGTATGTTTGGTATCCCAAATCTCTAAACTATCTTTTTATTTATTTGTCTCAGGTCTAGACAAATTCGTTTCTTTTTTGAATGATTATCTACTATGACAATCGAAACTTGATTTTGAGATTGACTTGGTTCGATAATATTCTGCGCGTGAAGAGTGTTTATGGCTCTTGATAAATTTTTTATCTACGGGTGCCTGTCTTCTGAGTGGAACATAAGTAAGCAAGTTCTAGAACGACTGGCTCTAAATTTATTGTTCCCATTGCGTGCTTTATGCTTGGCCACACATCATAAAATGACAGCATTTCTAAACCAACTTTGCGTTGTTCTAATGTGAATTGCTTTCCCATTTCTATCGTGTTTTGATTAAATTCAGAATCTTCTGGAATTATTATATTTGAGAAATTGAAAAACGGTGTATTTTGCAAGTGCTTTGTGTTCTTCTTCTGTATGTAGTTTTTCATGGTGCTTTAATTTTTGTTTTTAGCTGCTACATAAAAACAGTGTTGCTTCGGGCACACCATGGGTGTGGCTACATCTATGGGTAATGAACTCCTCGGGCAGTTTATCAAATGGGTTCTCCATTGATCTTTGTTACAAAAACATTTTCTGCATTCGCACTGGTAGACTTCATCCGCCTGCGTCTGTGCCAAATATTCACAATAAAAGTTTTCATTTTTTCCTTCCATTTCCGTTACTGTTTCTCTCCCGCATTCGCATGCTACAACACAAGGATCAGAACATGGGTCAGCTGAATCTCACTTCAGAAGTGAAAGGGACTTTTTCGAAACTCAATACCTCATTTCTAAAAGGGTTCTGCTGTTCCTGGCATAGATTTGCCATCTGCGCTTCCACTGAATTAAATTGATTTTTTGATGGCTCGATTTTTTTTCTTACCGGGGGTTTCTCATTGCCAAAAAAGCAGTTCCATTTTTGCATGTTTGATTGATCAACGACAAACTCAATGACGTTACGAGTCCATTCATCAGCGTCTGTTTCATTGATCATGATGAAACCTCCACTGATGTACGCATGCGTAATTTTCCGTGCAAACGTTTCGATCGGGACTTCGGGATTTATTATTCTGTTTTGGGCCAATTGGTGTAATAGCTGGTTGAGTGTGTTCAGCGACTCTAAATTTGCACATTCGCAATTAGTTACTTTGAGAGGTTGCATCATCTTGCTCGCTAACCTCACTGAAGTGAAAACTGCTTCTGTTTGAATCGGGTGTACGTCTGAGGCAGTTCGACACAAATCCCAAAAATCCGGGTACGAGAGGAGAAATTGAAATCTCATAGGGACGGTCTCAAACACTTCAACCTTCTTAATCATAGTTATTCCACTACATGTGATCTCTGAAAATATGGATCCTTTCGAGCTGAATAAATGACCGGAAGCGCTTTTGCATTGCACAGTGTTGTTAGAGTTGACGTACTGCGCAATGCCCATGTTTGTTAAAAACGCTTCATCTATTGCAGTGATTGAACTTCCAGTGTCCAATAACGCGTAGATGTCGCGCCTTTCCACTTTCGGTGGTATATTGCAAAGTTAAGAATTCCCTCTTCGCGTTATGTTTTGTATCACAACCGCAACCTCAAGTGATAATTCGGATTCAGCTGATAACAATCCCTCGAAGTCTATAGCATTCATGTTGCCTTGTCTGCGAGCGGTTGGTCCGTTCAAACCGTTCCGTCTGGCTTTGCAGTTTGGAGCCAGATGCGGACTGCCACAATAACTGCAAACTGGACCGATAATGAGTCGTTGCCCCGTCTGAGCATTTTCCATATTTTGTCTTCTGTTTGGCTTGTTGTTGTCCGGTTCGTTTGCTCCAACATTAAAGTTTTGCATTGTCTGCCTAGTTTGTGGAGTGAAATTTCTGTTTGGGTTCGCCTGATTTTTGTAAAAACAATAACTGGCTAAGTGGTTTGTTCGATTACATATGGTACAGAGCTGTGTTTGTGCTCGCAACAAAGCATTTTGTTGTTTTTTATAGAAGCATTGCTCCGTGAAATGATTGTTACGGTGGCACTTTGCGCATTGTTGTTTATGGGTATTTCTAAAAGGCGGACTATAATTATTGCTATTTTGGAACATAGGTGCTTGGTTAGTTCTTTGGTTTGTATTTACTTCACTAAAACCTTCGACATTGAATTGCAAGCCTCTTTTCATGTCTGTTGGCACTTTTAGATCTAATGTTTTTTGAGTTCCTTAAGGTATTCTATTTTTTGTTACACTAAAATTGCTTTCGATGCTTTTTGAAAGAATTCTAATTCAATGCTAATTGATTGAACCGAAAGATCATGGTGCAATATGGAGAAATTTTAAAACAAGCCATCTACGAGCTATTTAGCTTTAGCTTGTGGTGTGTAAATTTTCCCAAGGTCAGCTAGAAAGTCCATTGATAGTAGTTTTTCTGCATAAGACTCATGTTAGAATTCATTGGGCTTCATTTGTCGACTTCTGAGTTCGTCCTCTTCATTATTTATATAGCCCGGTTGTCGGAAGTACGTTTTCATCAAGTTTTGTGCTGCCATCCAGATTGCAGGTTTAGCAGATAGTCGGTGCCACCATTCAATAACTGTGCCATCTAGGCACACGGGAATTTTTGCCAATTTGATTTCGTCAGTCCATTTTTTACAATCTCCTAACGTGTTGAATTTTCGTAGATAAAGACCTATGTCATCTCCCGGTGTTTCAATAAAAGGTTTTGGCAGAACCGCTGGTAGTTCTGCTGCTCTAAAACTTACTATGCGGTCTAGTGTTCCTGCAAATGCCGCTTCATCCATAATCATTACCAATAGTTGAGCACCTCGGTTTGCCATTGCTGAGGTAATTGATCTATTATCTAAATTAGCTTCTAGTTCATCAGCGTTCGGTTGTACTGCAACAAAATTTTTTTCATTGTCAATTTCTCTTTGTTTCTCAACATTTTCTACTGCTTCGACTAATGGTTCTACTTGTTTGCTTCGTTTTTTTCTCTCCTGTTGATATTTCGAAAAGTCAGTTTGAACTGATCCTTGTGACCTTGTACCCCTGACCAGGTTCTCATTGTTATTCGACATACATTTTATCCGCTCTATTTGAGCATTCTACTTACCTATGATTTTTTTGGGCGTCGTTCCTTGATTCTTTTCCACTCTCTTTTTTCTTTGCTGCCTACTGGTGTGGTGACCTGCCTGTCCAGTTGTGGCTATTTAGCCAGTGAGGTTTCCTGCTGCTGGTCCGGTTGCTTGCTGCTGGCTACTGGTGCAGTTGCCACCTGTCTGTCATTTGTGCTTCTTTCTTTCTTCCGGTTGGTTTGGCTTTTGTTCGTGTTTTTGTTCACGTCAAATTCGGTCGCTGGTGTTGCTATCTATTTTCCTTATGCTGCAGACGCTGGGGGAATCGGTTTTCCAAACTGTCGGAACTAAAACTGTAGGACTTCCTACATGGTGGGGTGTGTTCGACCCAAGGTCATGGACACGCAAGGCGAAACGAGAGGGAACAATCCTAAAGTATTTGGAGTAATATTGATCAAAACGGATTGAACATATATGACGCTTCATTTCACATCCTCTGCCGTATTTATATAGCTTTTTTTACTGGGACGGAAGGTGATTTGTCATACGGATCATCATTCGCTGTGCTGGTTGATGAACATCCAGACACCGAACAGCCGGTTGGTCCGGTGGGAGCTCCGGTTGCTGGAATTCACCTTGGAAATCATCCACAAGAGTGGACGGACCCACTTGGAGGATGACTGACTCAGCATGTACCCTGTGGAGAATGAGACGGTAGGCATGTTATGGAGCATGGTTTTCGGCGATACACCATCGGTCGAGACAGCGGAGCTTCTAGAGGAACAGCGGAAGGAGCCGTGGATCAGCCAAGTCATCTGCGAGATTGGCAACGGCAACAAGCAAACAAAGAAGATCTTCATGGTGTTGGATGGCCTCCTTTACCGGATGTGAAAGTCCGGTAAGACCCTTAAACCTCTCCTGGTAATTCCAAATTCTCTGCGGATAAAGGTCTTAAAGGCTTGTCATGAAGATCTTCTGAGCGGTCACATTGGATTTAGTTGGACCCTGAAGAAGGTGAAGACACGGGTCTTTTGGCCGGAACTGATCCTACACGTCATGCGGTATGTGGCGTCTTGCCGTGCATGCGAGATACGCAACATTTCGACGACCCAACTGGCCGGCCCTTTTCAGTCCTTCTGCTCAACGTACCCGTTCGAGATGGTGGCGACGGATGTCGTCGGGCCGCTGCCGCGGTCAAGTAGAGGTAACAAGTTCATCATTATCGCGACCTGGCTGTTCTCAAAATGGGTGGTCGTCAAGCTTTGCCTGCGCAAAAGGTTGAAGCGGTTGCTAAGGTTTTCTTCTTTGAGATCTTCCTGAAGTTTTCAATGTGTAATAAAGTCCTCTCCGATTAGGGAACACCTTTCGTCAACGGCTTGACAATGGAGTTGTACAGGCTACTCAATGTGCAACGACCCAAAACGTTCGGATACCCTTCGTGCGGGATAACGAGGCGCAAATGACAGACTTACATGCTGAGGCGGCTGCTCGAACGGAAGTCAGCCATAACGCCATGTACGCGCGCGATACTCGTCCCGGCATACAGTACAACGCGGGTGATTTTTTTCTTGTGTTTAACCCGTTTGGCAACAAGGGAAAGCCTCCAAGCTTTTAAGCCGGTACTATGGATGGTCCTGTGAACTGCACCGTGGAGACCCAAGGTAAACGGAAAAAGGACACCTTATTGGTGCATATCTAAAAAATTAAACCTTATTGCGACCGGAACGAGATGCTGCAGTCGTCAGACTCGGAGGAGATCATCTGGTCCGAACCTGACAATCCAGGTAAACGCATAGTTGGAAGGGTCACAGCCACGGCGCGGGAAGGGGGTATCGGGCCAAAGACGGAGGAGGGGGCCGGAGACGATGTGGCGGAGGCCCAGGAGTCGCGCCGATCGACCTGGAGCAACAAAGGTGTGCCACCGGTCCGACTCGGCCAGGAGAAATTGGGAGGTCCAAACCAACCAAGTTGAGTGGCCTCAAACTCTTGTTTTTTTTCTCTGTCTGGCGTGTCTGGCTCCCTCGGTGTTTGCGTTGCAGGTGAAGATATGTGATTGCTTTGAACCCAAGTACGCCGGCATCAACGATTTCTCCGCGTACTTGAAGTGCGCCAATACTTCTCGTACCCGTTTCGTTTTCATCAAATACGATGCATACATCGAGACAAGGAATAAATAAACATTTCTCGGGTACTCTTCTCGGATGTCAGAAAATGTCAAAAAGGTGACAGAAGGTATCTTATGAACACCGACACGACAAACCAAATCTAACAAATTCAGGTTACATCAGCTGATTGCTGGTCTATGATCCAAACCTTAATGTGTGGGGCCAAGGATAAAACAAGGATTCATCTGAGAAGAGTGTGGTCATATGCTGGACAGCCGGTCGGGAAGGGTAGTTGGAACTCCATTTCTGAATTCAAAGCCCTCCAGTGCGAGTACGAGGATGTAGTGTTGGAGCAAGACTGCCCGACGTGCCTGGTGCTCTCGGTGGTTGGGGAGGTAACGGCAGACCGGAAAACGGGATATGTAGTCCACGGTCATCGGACTTTCGTTTGGAAGGACCTCACGGCCACTCATCATTCATGTGAGGTGACACGGCTACCACCTCGGATGGGCCAGCTTTTCAACGATTCGGGCGTCCTCCGGGTGCGGGATCCTGCTTCCCAGATGGACTTTGTGCTGGGGCCTTTCCGAAGCCTTAAAATTTTTTGATTTGACTGTAGAGGTAAATTATTCGGCCAATCTCTTTATCGAAACAAGTTTTTTGGTGTTTGAGAAGTTCTCAGATGAAAACTGTTTTTCCACTTCCGGTCGGTCTAGGGATGGCATCAAATTTCAAATGTTAAAATAAAATAAAATTAGGTGCGTTTTTGATTTGAAATTCATTTGACGAGCAGTTTGAGACGTCAAGAAGGAATCCATTAGTTTACCAATCAATGGCATAGTTTCAGTCATCTCGAGAAAAAGGCGAGTTTCCATGTAGTATTGAATTGGTCGTCAAATCAAAATCAAATCAAAATCAAATAAAGTAAAATCGCTCATTTCGTCATTTGATGTCATCCCTAATAGCTGAAAGAATAATACGGAAAGAACTAGGAAAGTCTTCTCTTTCTTTTTCATGTGAAAGGAAGAACCGACAGTACAGTAGTCCTAGTTCTTTCCGTATTATTCTTTCGTGGTGCCTACAAGAATATAAATAAATAAAACAAAAACGTATTATAATCGGGGTGTGCCTTCAGCTAGGCGATACCTAGAACACCAAGAATTTCAAAATTAAAAACTAGGATATATTGAGCAGCTTGCAGGTCATTTTCCGCCCAGCCCTAGGGGTGGAGCGCTGCATCACGAGACCTCAATAGGAACCGTGAAAAGCCAGATTTTGCATGCGAGCTGTTGGTCCTAGGCCTGCCAGAGATGGAGCCGGATATAGCTATCGACTAAACCGCAGAAGGGAAATACAGCAAGGACCATGATGAGGATAAGGGTAAACAGCAAAATTCGAGCTATTATCCGCGACAAATACCTACGTGTAGTACAAAAGGCGAGACACAAGTCCGATACTGTCCTATAGTTTATCGGAGTATTAGATTTAACGCAGTGTCGTTCGGAATCCGGACACAAACAATCGACGAACCTGCCATGATAATCGTATCGCTCAATTTGGCGTCACCTTATCACCTTCGCTAAAATTCGACAGGCTTGTTTGTGAAACGCCCGCATTCATTTTTGGTCTTTCTACTTCAGAATGAGTTTCATTATAATTGTTATTAATGGCGTTGATTATAAGCGCAACATGTGGGCACGCGTGTGGAATTAATACATCGGAATATCTAAAGGTCACATGGTTATTCCATTTAATGTTAATCGGACTATAATTTGTGAGTTATTGCCGGGTGGAAATTTCACGACAAGCCATTGTGCGATCATGCAGCTAAAGACGCCGTAAACGGTAGCAATGTATTTCATCATCTTGATTTTGGGCCTTTTGGCGGGACTGACACAATCCCAAAATGTAAGTCAAAAGCAATAATTCATGTTTAATAGTAAAAATGAGAGTTAAGATTTTAGGGTGAGGTCTTTAATAGTGAGTATTATGGAATTTATATCAATTTAGAGGTTTATTCAAATTAGTATATAGCAAGGGAAAATTGTCAAACTAGGGGAATTTCATTCGAAATTCAAACGATTCGCAAATTTCATTGCTGGTTAAAAAAAAAATATATATTTCACGGTAAAAAATACCAATACAGTACTATTTACGCACAAAGTTTTGCACTCTTTAAATAAAATCTAGGGATCAGAATATATTAAATTTTATGTCTTCAATAAAATTAAATACTTTGATTGTCGGATAATCTGTATGAATATTTTGAGCAAAAATAAAACTAGATGCTAAAGAGCGATAAACAACTATACATACACCCGCGAAAATAATGTGTCATTATAAGATACTACGTTTTCAACATATAAACTAAACGATTCAGGCCATTTTTACCCATCATCAATAACATAGTGTCCCAATTCGTTTGTATACAGAACACAGATGTTCGATTGGTGAGTCCGGTCATCACAGATGCCGGAAACGTCAAGTCTGGCCAGGTGGAGGTCTTCTCGGCCCCACAGAACGGATGGATCATTGGTTGTTCCACCAACAGAACGATCCTGCAGAGTGCAAACTTCCCAAGAACCGCACTCTTCCCCAAATTGATGTGCAATGAACTGGGTTTCCGTAACGCCACGAGGATCAGATTTGGCGAGCTGGGTTTTGGAACTGGATCCGCGGTAAATGCCATGGAATACGTCAATTGTCCGCCAGGTACAGTACATACGTATGTAACGTGTAGCACTCGTAATATTCACGCATACATGCTATCCTCATTACGAGCAATTTGAATGCCATTCCGGGTCACGCTTTTCTTCTGGCTAGAGGCTTGTCATTAATCCCAATTCCTACAAGTCTGGAACTCAGCAACTATATATCGAACAAACTCTTCCTTAAGCCTTTCCCGTTTAGAATTATTTATTTTTGAACCGATTGGCATTAGCGAAATAATATCCGACAGTCAGGGCGTGGTTATATATATTCATATATGTATAAACTATACTTAACGAAAGAGATTTCCAAGATTTCCCGGTAGCTTCGTTCCCTGAACACGAAAAAATGTTTGGTTGACAACAATCTGCTGCCAATTTGAACTTTGGATAGGAAAAAATTAATAAACGTTTATTTCAATATATATATATATATATATATATATACATTCAATACACATATCCAATACGCATTATATAATATATATTCAATATATACACACATATTCAATATTCACGATATATTACATATATGTACAAGGTATACACCTTAGCACTTCCGGTATGAGGCATCAGTAGGGTAGCCGTGAGACTTTCGAGCATAACTGTTGCGTTGTTTTGTAGGTGCCAACTCCCTGAAACAGTGCGTGACGGCAGTGTCCACGAATAGCTGCAAACAACGCGGATATATCCACATCACCTGTAACGGTAGGATAATCGAGATCTTATGGAGTTACCCCATTCATTTGATTTGTTTCGGTGTATATAGAAGATTTATGTAATATGATGATTATTGGAAAAATTGTTTGAAGCATTGAGGATAAAGATGACTGTTTGACTGTAAGAAGCTTTACCTACTCGGGAAGTGGCGGAGATTTCCCCTCGCGTTAAGGGTGAGGTTTTTTTTACTGATACTTGTTAATATATCATGATTTTTTATAGGGATCTCGTTGGTGCAAATACATTTGCAGGTTCAGAAAAAAATGGGCAAGAAAAAAAGAATCTCTGCCAGTTTGTGCTACATGCCGGCGCTTGATTGATGATGATGATCATTTGACAAATTTCTCGAAATTTAATTTTTTCAAAAACTTTTCAGTATTTTACTGAACGTGAACACATTCTTAAAATTTACTAGAATCTCCAGCAAGACAAGAAAAATATGATAAGATTTTTTTCATCTAACCGGAACACCTTGAGAAAATATAAAAGGAACAGCGTAGTGGCCCCTGCACGCTGTGCGATAATGCAAAGTTTTAAAATCAGCGTTACCGGTTGATTGGTTCTCGAAATTTTATTTTTTCAAAAACTTTTTGGTATTTTACTGAACGTGAACACATTCTTAAATTTTACAGAAAACCTTCGAATATAAGTGATTTACTGGACAACAGACTGCACGCTTTTTTCCATGTTCATGTGTCATCCATTGAGAAGCGGGAAATGTCAGAACATGGAAAAAAGCGTGCAGTCTTTTGTCCAGCAAATCACTCATACCAAGATTTCGAAATTTGAATTAACAACCACTGCTGCAACTGCACGCGTTATTTCATCTATTTTCCCCCGTTTTTTCTGATCTTATTTGCAAACGTTAATGTTTTTATTTCAGACAAATATGTTCATGTAATAATACAGATTATATTAACGCTGTCGTTCACTGTTTCATTTTCATTTTCTCAAGGTGTTCCGGTTGGTGGGAATTTTTTTATTTTGTTTTTTATACCTTGCTGAAGGTTTTTATTAAGTTTTAAGAATGTTTTCACGTTCAGTAAAATACTGAAACAATTTTGAAAAAATAAAATGTCGAGAAATTTGTCAAATGATCGATCAATCAAGCGCCGGCATGTAGCACAAACTGACAGAGATTCTTTTTTTCTTGCCCATTTTTTTCTGAACCTGCAAATGTATTTGCACCAACGAGATCCCTATGAAAAATCATGATATATTAACAAGTATCAGTAAAAAAAACCCCACCCTAAACGCGAGGGGAAATCTCCGCCACTTCCCGAGTTAGCGGGGAAAGTTTAACAATTAACAAATTTCTAATTAATTTCCGTTGAATTATTCAGAAACT
Organism: Hypsibius dujardini; assembly: GCA_001579985.1. Taxonomy (NCBI): domain Eukaryota; kingdom Metazoa; phylum Tardigrada; class Eutardigrada; order Parachela; family Hypsibiidae; genus Hypsibius; species Hypsibius dujardini. Next base: position 128,758 of record LRSR01001091.1, read on the forward strand.
CGGGTTTTTTTGCACTCAGAGCATAAACTGGCGGAATTGCTGGGATTGGTTGGTATCTTTTGATTTCAATTGGCCAGTCGAAAATAAATCGTACTCTGAAACATCCTTCTGAATATAACATATACGATTAAATTCAGTTATACTAATAAATCTTTTAGTCATGCAAAAATTAAAATCAAAATATCAATTTCATATCACCATGTCAGGTCTGATGCCTAGTCCGTTACCGACCGCGGCGACAGGCCCGTCCGATATGATCCCCTGTGACATCAACGGTCGGAACATTCAAGTGGACCGTTATTCCGCCGTGACGGCCCAATTTACCCGTTTGAGTATTCCACGGCAATGCAGCACAACCCTGACGGTATCACCCGGAGATTTCCTCACCATCAATGCAAGTCATCCCGGGAATTCTGTCACTCCGTCCGATGTCCTACCACCCCCTGCGATACTACCAGATGCGTGCCCAGGAACCCGGGTGGAAGTAACACAGGTGGTCATCCCTGGCCGAAAGTTCGCTGATCGGTATGAAATTCGGCAGACTATTTGCGGAACGACCGACAATCTGCCGGTTCCGTTGTTTATCAGTTCCGCGGCGGTGTCGGTCAATTTTACCTATATCCGAAGCGTTGCCGTCGATGATGATGCTATATTGCCAGAATTTCAAGTCAGATTGCAAGGTGATTTCTATTTGAAAATACAATGCAAGGCTATTTTCAGGTTGGGTAAACTTAATTAAGGGCAACCCGGCGCTTTGAAATCACCCAAAAATCTCGCCGGGTCGTCAGCCGCGGTGGCCATGGATGATTGTTATCGTGTTCCGGTCTAA
>LRSR01001093.1:0-14040 GCA_001579985.1 Hypsibius dujardini
TAATCTCAGACATCGCGTGCCGCGGACCCAATGGTGGTTGAATCTGCGCCCGCTCCTGCGCATTATGGCCAAGCACGACAGCGTCTACCGCTCCGACGCGGAGAATATCGACGCTGCGGCTCAAAAGGCCGAGATTCTCTAGATCTGATGCCCCATGCGTCATCTTCGGGAATGCTTCTTGACCGTTAATTTATTAGTTTAAAAAGCGCTTTTCCTCCTATTGAAAGACGTTTTAATGTTTTTACCCCGTACGCGTGCGGTTGAGGTGGCTAGTGTCCCAATAATTAAATGGCTGAATATATTACTTTCTGTCTGGAATGCACTATGGCGTTACCGGTATTGACTGTTTGACCTTGATTTGTGGCTTGTTTGGCCGTGTCGTGGCTTGTCCAAAGAATCCCGAAATAAAGAGGAGCCCCAATAGCAGTATATTTTGCAAACGTTCATTCCGACAGACAAGTCAGTAAGTCAGTTAATCCCCCGTCAAGTCTAGCCACAATAAAATTCAAAATAAAAAATCTTCACAGAAAAATTTCCTTCAGATAAACGTGATGATGAATGGGCAGCTGCTGCTCATCATCACATTAAGGAGCAAAACGAGAAAGCCAGAAGAGATGAGAGTAGGAAAAATCATAAAAAAAACAGGTCGGACGCGCACCTAACAAAAGTACTCGTCACTGCCATCCGAACAATTGTCTGATCCATCACCTGAAAAGAGTACCGAGGTAGTTAGAACTACGAATCAGACACGTGGTATTTGCCGGGGCGACTTACAAACGAGAGTTTCACTGATGCACCGTCCATTGGTGCACTTAAATTCACCGCTAAAACAACGTCCACAGCCCAGCGGCTCATCGCTTCCGTCAGCACAATCCGGGAAACCATCACCTAAAGGAGATTGGGAAGAAGTAAAATCTTAGCTTTTTCCGTTTGCCTGTCTGTCTGTCTGCCTGTTTGCCTGCCTGCCTGCCTGCCTGCTTGCCTGTCTGTCTGTCTGTCTGTCTGTCTGTCTGTCTGCTTGTCATTCTCCTTATATCCCTTCCAGTCTGCCTGTCTTCCGTCGTCTGCTTGTCTTTCGTCATCGTCACTTACAGATTCGATACGACAAAATGCATTGTCCATTGTTGCAGGGCTTCTCGAAAGCGCTGCACGTTCCGGGCAGCTTCGTCGTCTGCGGCCGTCTTTGGATCGGACGATTCTGCACCTGCAGATTGAACGTCCGTTGTGGCTGCAGGAACTGCCCACTGGGCCTGACAAACGTCATCGTCGTCGCCTTAATCTCTTCATCCTCCACGATCGTCACAGTGGCACTGGTGGTCTGCAGAGCCTGCGTCGGCAGGGTCCCAGACACCAGCGGCGGACACTGACACGGCTGCGTCTCCGTGCTGGCGCCGTCCATTTGATCCAGGCAAACCTGATCCGCCGCCGGTTTCCCATCCGCCTGGCAGGTGCGATGTCGTGTCTGGACACCGTGCGGATGGCACGGGTCAATGGAACACGCGGACCACTCCGTCCACTCGGACCAAGCCACTGCAACAACAAATGAGGAGAAAATTAAATAAATAAGCACTCGGTTGGGTATTGATAGGTAGAAATGTTGAGTTTGTCTACATACAGTAACTGGCCAGGCTGGTCGTGGTGACGGTGGTAGTAAACAGTGAGGATGTAGGCGCTTCGGTGGAGGCAACGCTCACAGTTGGTGTCAATATGATTTCATCCATAGCTGCATCCATGGTGGTTGTGGCTGTGGACACGGACATGAAGGAGATGGTGTCTTCGGTTGTTGTTGCAGTTGCCGGCGGCTCACAAACACAGGGTCGTGCTTCGATGGCCTGACCGCCGTTGCGGGACATACAAGAAGCGTCACGGTCCGGCACGGCGGGTGCGCCGTGCACAGACGTCTGGCAGACACGTGTGCGGCTTTGGAAGCCGTCGCTGTTGCAGTGCGGTGCGGAGCAAATGCCCCATTCGCTCCAGTTGCCCCATTCGGCTGAAAAAATAGAGGGAACTTAGTGGCAGACCCCACAGACATACAAGTTAGAACGTTGTTGTTTGAAAATAAATAGGACGTCCGGTTGCCGAGCACAGACAGATATAGACGCAAACGTAAATATACAGACATAATGATATATACAGGTAGACTCAGGCACACAGACACCGATGTGCAGACATAGATGCAGACACGTACAGTGTAGATAGAGACGCAGACATGAACGTTTTAGCATATATGCAGAGGAGACACATTCAGTGAGGACAGAACAGATATAGACATGGAGAGGCGAAGATCGTCTGCTGCGAACTGAGCACGTGGTCGACTCTACGTGGAGACTTACAGGTAAAGGCTGGTGCCATGGAAGTTTCCGTGAACTCGGGAAACTCCAAGGCTTCTTCTGTCGGTTTTACCGCGCTGTTTGGCATATTCAGCCCAGAGGGTAAACCGGAAAATTCTCGCTTGGACGCACTGGATACTTGCGTTCCGTTACCGGCCGGGCTCACAGACGAATCGGCCTCCGATCCCTTACCGCCACTTTCAATGACGTCGGAGTTGGTCGTGGTCTTTGGCGTCCGAACTTCCTGACTGGATGCCGTGGATGCGATCATAGCTGACGTCTTGGTCTCAGCGATGGTGGTGGAACCAGCGATGGCGTCATCACTGGCGAAACCATTCAGCTTAAACGACTGTGGAGGTGCAAACGGCGACAGGGTGTTGGATGACTGCTCCGGCGGAGAGTTGGTCAAACGGAAACCGTTGAAAGAAGTCTCATGACCGCGGTTGAAGGTATCAGCTGCGCTTGGACTGGACTGGAACGGGACAATCTTATCCTGCAGGCAATACAGTGGTTAGGGAAGTAAACGTTTTGATCTGGGTTTATTTTGATGTCTGTCTGGTAGTCTGGCAGTCTGTTTGTCCACATGTTTGCGGCTCTGTCGGTTGATCTACATGTTTGTTTGTTTGTCTGCCTGCCTGCCTGCCTGCCTGCCTGCCTGTCTGTCTGTTCGTCTGTCTGTCGGCCTATCTGTCTGTTTTTCTGTTTGTTTGTCTGTCTGTCTGTCTGTCTGTCTGTCTGTCTGTCTATATATCCATCGGCCAGTTCCTTTTTATGTGATCTGTCTGAGGGCATTTTTTTGCCCTCTTTGCATACTTGGGGGAATTGTTGAAAGCTCCCCGGTGGCAACGTCCCCGTCGGATTGAAATTCGGCACACCCGGTGGCGGTAGCAGCGGTTGCCCGTCCGCCATATTCAAATTGAACACACTAGGAGGATTCTGTATCGGTTCCCCATTGCCGCTAAACTTCTGCACGAAATGTGGAAGAGCAGCACCGTTGCTGAAGCTCTCCGTCTCCGGGACCGGTGGCCGGCTCGAGTCAGCAAAATTCCAACTCGTCGTCAACTTGTTATTCGGGTTGATCGTATTCGGCGTGGCCGAGCTGAAATCGCGAACTGGCAACTGTATGAACGCCTGATTCCCGACTTGCGTGCCCACCAGCGGGTGCGGCGGGAACTGCTGCGACGGACCTTGCCAGTTACTCCCCGGCAAAACGGGAAGCTGGTTCTGCTGCGGCGTCGTCTGAAACGGAAGTTGCCCTCCCTGACCGTTGGCCGTTCCAAACTGGAACGGCGCTCCGTTAAGGTTGTCTGACAACGGAATATGACCTCCGTTCTCATTGCCTGCGACCGGCAAATTCGATCCGTTTGCAGGCTGCTTTGTCGGCTGCTGCTGTTGCCCGCCGAAGAACGCGGGCTCGGTGGGTGGTCTCATCGTAGTCACCGGCTTCCGCCATTCCTCGGTGGAAGTGCCCGTCCCTCCAAACGATCCCATCAGACCGAAGGAGGAACTGGTCGAGGTGGTGGTGGTCGTTCTCTTGGCATGCACTCCGACTCCGAAGGCGAAGGTCTCAGACTCGGACGTAGTTGTCTGTGACGGCTGACCGGGCGGGACTGTTGTTGCTGCGTCCACTTGAGGCGTCGTGAATGGCACGGATGTTGATGTTACAGACATGTTGGTGCTATTGCTGGCAGCGGCTGGAGGTGGACCGCCATTCACTGGGCCGCCCGATCCACCGCCGAGCTGCAGGGAAGAGGTGATGGTGGTGGTTGTGGTGGACTGCTTGGTGGGTAGAGAAGGTCCGCTTTTGCCGGTAGCCGGCAGGGTGAGTGACTTAGTGGTGCTGAAGGGTGGTTGAGGCCCGGCGAAGCGTGGATCGCTGCCGTTTATGTTGTTAAGACTTCCGTTGGGATCGGATGATTGCATTAGGTCAGACGACGTCCGGCTTCCGGGATTACTGGGGTATTGCGGTGGGAAAAGTGGCGGCTGTTGCGGGCTGTCTGCGATGGCCGATGAGGAGTCACCCAGATTTCCGGCTGAGGTCGTGCCGTTTGACTGAGCAACAGCTGAAAGATAAAAAGATCGGATAACGATTATTTTCATCCTAATTTTAGATTAGGTAGGTAGATAGACAAACAGACGTCCAAACAGGCAAACAGGCAGGCAAGCAGACAGACAGACAAACTGACTGGCCGGCAGACAGACAAACTGACTGGCTGGCAGACAGCCTTGGCAACTCCATGAGCAGGCAGGCAGTCACAGAGGCGGACAGTCGGTCAATACACTAAAAAACGTTTGATCTTTCTATTCACCTCGGAAAAAGAGTGAATTGGAGACAATTGGGACTTCTTTGAGAAGTGTGCCAACGAGATCGGTGCGTGTGGCGGACGCGAACGCCTTGGACGTCTTGGCTTCAGCCACGTCAAGAGGCTGCGAATTTTTGAGGAGCACTTGAAAGCGCAGAAAAATCTGATGAGCGTCTTGCCTGCAAAGTGGAAAAGCGCACGAGTTTTAATATTAACCTTCGAAAAACCATGTGTGCTGCATATACTACGTCATGCGGAGCGCGAGGCCTTGTCAGTTTTTCGAAGACGAAAAAAACAACGAAAACGATGCGTAATATGAAGTAACTACTTACCGCTGTGGTTGCGACACCATGACAGAATTTATGTCATCGGCAGCAAAACCGCCGGAACCGAGCAGGACATCTTTGAGCTGTAACGGAGACAGACAACAAACTATTATTTAGGCATACCAGCCGTGGGCAAAGTCAGAGGCTACGAAAAGAACAGACGAAAAGTGGGTTCGCTCTGTGTAGAATTTGAGCACGAGCCTGCAATCTGTCAACCTCGTTCACAACGGGTCAAAAGTCACGTTTAGAATATTGAGTTGGCTCAAAGATGCTTTCAATCGTACCGCAGCCAAGTGATCTTTTCGGTATCATGGGATATCCAATCTGCTGTACCTATCAATCCGCCTCTGATTCTGTCTGTCTGTCTGTCTGCCTGCCTATATAACTATCTGCCTGCCTATATAACTATCTGTCTGTCTGTCTGTCTGTCTGTCTGTCTGTCTGTTTGTCTGTCTGTCTGTCTGTCTGTGTCCTTATATTTGTGCGCAAATTTAACGAACCAAATATTCCATATCACGTTGGACGCGCTTGACTGTGGCGTCAGGAGGCGGACGACCAGGATCTGCCATGAGATCCGTGTAAGGGCCATGCGTCGTGTCGAGCGTTATCTGTCCATTGATGAAATTAGTGACTGCAAAAATAACAGGACAAACTTACACATTTATTACGTACGCAACCACTTGCACTTGTTGGTCTATGACGGCATCGCTCTCCCCACGGCATTCCACAATTATAATGCGTCTACAAAGATCTGATAAACAAGTCGCGCCACCGAGCGCCGTTCACTTACGCTGAGCCGGAGCGGCGGAACCCGACACCGTCGTCCCTTTGTTTGCGAAAGCTGTAAGCAGAGCAAACCGCAAAATGTGAATAAATGCATACAAAACTTTAAAGCCGAAGAGATCGGGTTACCCGTTTCCCACTTGCCGGTAAGACGAGCAACCGGTAGGATAACCTCAGAGTCAGACTGGCTCGCAGACAGGCATTAAAACAAGTACAAAGAAGGGCAGGTAGACATACAGACATACAGAGAAACAGGCAGACATACAGACAGACAGGCAGACAGATAGACAGACAGGCAGACAGACAGGCAGATAGGCAGACAGACAGGCAGATAGGCAAAAAAACAGGCATGCAGACAAACAGAAGACAGGCAAGGAAAACAGTTTAACAATGACATCTTACCAGTAAAATATACAACAGGAGCAACAACAAGTCCCACCACGAGGATGGCGAAAACAATCAGCATAGCGATGGTGCATTGTCGTCCGCGGTACTTGATAAAGGTGACGTGCCGTTTCGACGGCGGCGGATGCTGGTACTTCTGCAGGTTGGAGATGTATTCGGCGTACTTGGCGGAGGCGCTGATTGTTGTGGATCCGGTCGCCTCGGAGGACTGCTTCTGCTGCTGGGGTGTGGCGGCGGAAGAGGACCCCGAACCCGACGCGCCGGATCCCGAGCCGGAAGGGGTGGGTGCGGACTTGGTCAGCATACTGGCCTGAGTCCGACTGGTTTTTTGGGAGGTGAGACTGGTATTCTCGTCATGTTGCAGGCTATATATGGGGTCGATATTCTGCAGAACGAAAAAAACGACGAAATTAGCCGAAATTAAACGAATGAAAATATTGAGAGAAAAAAAAAACGACTCTGAGTCGGTGTCGTAATATCCTGCCTGACATTCTTGAATGTGTTACGCACCACTGTGTATTGCTTGCCGTATATCATTCGAAATATTCAGGCATTAATTGTTGCAATATGTGTAACCGTGACTGATCAATAGGCCTCTGTGTCCGTAATTATATTGTAACTGTAAAGGGCCTGAATGTATCTATATCAGTCTGAAAAGGTCTACGTCAATGTCTGTCTGTCTGTTTGTCTGCGTGTTTTGCTGTCTGTCTGTCTGACCCTGTCAGTATGTTTGTATGTCTATCTGTCTGTCTGTCTGTTTATCTGTCTGATTGTCTGTCTGTCTGTCTGGCTGGCTTTGACTGTCTGTGTGTCTATCTGTTGTCTGTCTGTCTATCTGTCTGTCTGTTTATCTGTCTGTCTGGCTGGCTTTGACTGTCTGTGTGTCTATCTGTTGTCTGTCTGTTTGTCTGTCTGTATTTGTCTCACTGTTTCGGTCTATGTTTACGTGGACTATTTCAAAGTCAAGCACACATAGACATAGGCAAACATTAACATTTACATGGTACCACATCAGACCGATAGACAATTACAGTCCAGTAACCCGCTGAACGCAGCGACTCGCATCCGAATAAAGTTCAACACCGCGAAGACGACGACATTTAAAATTTCCGTTTCCTTATTATAACAGTCGTCACACATCAAGGAAATTCGACCATCTGTGAATCGAGCCCCGGCATTTGTCTTGAATAATCTTCCCGTGCACACCACAACCCAGCCTGAACTCTTCTTTCCCCGGTGTGCGCCCCCCCCCCCGCGCAATGCAAACAGCCATCATCGTGTACAATTGTACTGTGCATTATGCACCCACGGTCACCGGGGCAATGGACGTTGCCAAACAGTGGCGCCAATAACTCTCTCACATCTCATGTCAAAGTTTACAAGAAACATATTTTCCATATTTTGAGGTGGCACTGATGGTCAATATGATGGGCAGTTTGAGTACACACAGGAGGAGGGTGCTGTGGTATAGATGCCACACCGGTAAATGTTAAAATGTACAGACCATAATATTAGCGTAGTCGGAACGACATATTGAACTATATTAAAATGATGTTATGTGCAAACGGGTGTTCAATATGTGAGGATATATCGATATCTAAATCCGGCAATTTAAGTCTCAATAGCGCTGTTCATGCCGTCGCTCCACATGTATTCAACAGTGCAACTAAAATTCTTGCCCATGTCTCTGTAATACTTTATTAGATTGTAGCCCCAACTGTCTAAGATGTCTGCTGTTCGCTGCATTCGCTGTCTATCTCTCTGTCTGTCCTTCATCCTGTCTGCCTGCCTATATAACTACCTGTCTGCCTGTCTGACTGTCTGTCTGTCTGTCTGTCTGTCTGTCCGTCTGTCTGTCTGTCTGCCTGCCTGCCTACCTACCCGTACTGCACATCACTTCCATTGTTCACGTTGATATGGAGAACTATCGAATTCCTTGACCGCCTACTTTAATTCTTCTTATTGAATCTATTTCAGGGGATTAAAGTTACATATAAGCGTAATAAGTCACTGAAAACATCCTACACACATATTCAACTAAGTTTAGAGCACACAGCGCGATCAGCTTTGTCTGTCTGTCTGCCTGTGCCTGGCGCACAGGCCAGACACGCTACCAACCAACCGCCAGCAAAAGTAAGAAGCTCTCCGGTTACGGAGTGGCGCATAATTACTCATTGTTTACAAGCGGAATAACAAACGGTTTACTCAACCGGCACGGCGAACTGGATTGTGCGGCGGCCGTCACGACAGATGCTCGGCGCGGACATTAAGCAAAGTTTATCAGCCGAACGGGTTCCCGTCGTCGTGTGGTGTGGCTCTCTCTCTCCCTCTCTGTGGCTTTCTACAACTAACGACCGTTAACTATAAGTAAAAAAGTAAGCTCCCTGGATAGGTAGTAGTGGTTCTCTTCGCATCATCTGACCGGAACATGTTTCCAAACCACGACACGACCATGCACTGCACACTCGACATATAGACACAGGTGTCTTGCACGTATTGCACTGCATAAGAGACACCACGGCAAAAAACACCGTATCAACCAAGAAACAAACACGCGAAATGCAGACTGGATAGACAGGCAGACAGGCAAGACACACACACACGAAGAAGGGTCTGCGTGTGATTCGTTCCACTTGAACGGATTCCCACCGCGGACGGTTGGGGTGCGAACGCGCGAACAGTAATGATTGGGCGGCAGGCGGAAGCCGAACGACTACTACTACAGACAGACAAACAGACAGACAGACAGACAGACAGACAGACAGACAGACAGACAGACAAACAGACAGACAGACAGACAAACAGACAGACAGACAGGCAGGCAGGCAGACAGCTGTTAGTCACCGGTATGCGTAGGCGACATAAAAACAACCCCACACAAAAAAGCTTAAACTTTGTGTCCCACTCGGACATTCAAATCTATGAGCGTTTGTTCGAGGCTTGTCGTAGGCCAAAAACACGGTGTGTAGTCACTGTGCACGGAAATGGAGGGGTGATTTGGATAGGTAACAAATCAGATACAGACATTTTACGACGCTGGACAAGAAGATTAGCATATGTTTTTGTCTGCTGACCAGCAGAGTGTGGCCGAAATATATACTGCTCTAGTAATAAAAATCAGCTGGTACAGCAGGGGTGGTATTCAAGTGGCGATTTATGGGCGGCAATAAAGACACGGCAATGTTTATGCGGCAAACCCGTTTCTTTAACGGTATACGGAAACATTAAATATTCACAGTAATTCGGAAGTCTTTTTACACCGCTAAAAATAGTGAAACGCGTTTTATATCTGACTTGAAATACGAATATCTGAATAATTTCAGTACTAACACATTTGTTTGGTTCAAAAACTTCCGGTGTTCCAATGTACTACGGTAGATAATATAATGTTTCTATGTCTGAGGTTCTTTCTATCTACCTACCTTTTGTAGCGCATATTTTTGTGTCTGTTTGTCTGGTATGTCTGTATGTCTGTCTCTCTGTCTGTCTGTCGGTCTGTCCATCTGTCTGTCTGTCTCCCTGTCTGTTTGTCTGGTATGTCTGTCTATCTGTCTGTCTGTCGGTCTGTCCATCTGTCTGTCTGTCTGTCTGTCTGTCTGTCTGTCTGTCTATCTGACGTACGTTTGTTTGTCTGCCTGTCAATCTGTCAGTCTGTCTGTCAGTCTGTCGGTCTGTCTACCTATCTATCTTTCGTTCTGTTGCCTGTCTGCCTGTTTCCCAGAACAACCTGTTGCCTAACTGCATCATATGAAGTCATTCTGGTAATACAACCCTTTCAAGTTTGAATCCCACAGCAACCAATCCCAAAATTAAAGTTAACGACCACTCTCCAGTAAAGTACACATTCAAACAGGAGCGCCCAATCTCTCACATTTCCTGCCTACCGGTTGCACACACCCTTTCAAGCGACACACAGACAACAGTCACCCCAACAAAAGCCTCCCTATATTCTACAACACCTGTATATAATACGGCGGATACGGATAAGGTGCCATATGCACCTGCTGCTGCTGCCTGGGATATCCGGCATAATAATTCCCGTTGACCAGGCTGTCCCTGCTGCTGCTGCCACCGCTCCCATGCAGACCCCCACCGCCATTATAACCAATAGGACCTCCACCACCACCGCGGCTGTAGTAGCTCAACGGATACGCACACTCCGGAAAGGGCGTTGCCGTCACCGTTCCGTAGAACTGACCAGGGTGCTGCTGCCGCACCCGTTGTCGCTGTCCGTGGTAGTAACGGTCACTGTTGAACATCAAATCCACAGCTTCGGCAGGTGCGGCCGGATGATCATGAAGATGAGGCATCATGCCCGTCGTCGTCGGTGGCGGCGGTGAACAGACAGCACTCATCATCCTCCGCGGTCGCCGGCTGTACATGGGCATCTCCATTGTCTATGCTCCAGTCAGTCCAGTGTATACGTACTTATCCCACGCGCCCAAAAATCATAATTCCAGGTCCCACCCCTGGGGTGGTGATGCGATAAGATGAAGCAGATATATCATTGTCTCCCCGATGAATGAAGGTATGAATGGACAGACAGACAGACAGACAGACAGACAGTTGTTGGATGTGGCGGATTTAGTGGGAGAGGCACGCGAACGATCCCACAGTCAATGAAGGCAGAGGCTGACACGCCAGTCCGTAGATAGACATACGAGGCAAATAAAGGTGCCCATTATCCACTTGTCTTCCAAGCGCGAGGCTAATTAGCGTGTGTGCGCGTGCGCCTGTCTGCCTCGAAAGCTGCTGTCCGAACTTCCGAGTGCGAATCGGATATGGATCGTCGTTGTCTTGCCGGTGGGTGAAGTTATGGTTTTAGTGTGTCTGTGCAGCAGGTAGGATTCCGGAAGGAGCAGCGCTAGAGATGATGATGGCTTTCCGGTGTGGTTTTTGGCTCACTCATGCAGACAAGTGTGTCTGTGGTGTCTGTGCGCGCGGACAATTGTAGGGGGCAGTGGGTACCACTTTGCCTGTTGCGTTTTTTGCTGATTAAAAATGCGCGCGAGGCATTAATTAGCCAGAGGACGCTGCGGTGGTGGCGGACAGACAGACGCAGTCAGCGCCAGTCAGTCACCACACAAGCAAGTCACAGCGGTCAACGACAGAGAGATCAGTGTGGTGAGCCTGCGGTGAGCAGTGCGTCGAAGAAGAAGATGAAGACGAAGGAATAAAACAGGATACAGACAAGTGCGCAGCGGTCAGACAAGGTTGCAGCGGAGGATGTCTGAAGAATGTCTGAATATGTCTTAGAAGGGCAGATAAGTGAAATAACCGGGTGAAGATACTGCGGGACTGCCTGAGGGTGAGAGCGAGCGGCTACCGAGAGGTACAGAAACATTTGTCTGGAAATCAGGCAACTAAACAGGAAACTGTTTTTGGAGAAAAAGTAAGACCAAGACCTTCGATGTCCGGACCGAGACCAAAAAATGTAAACGGACTGCTACAGACATCGAAGGAGAACGACTACGGGATCGTAGAATTTCACTGTTTGAATAATCCTGAGACATGTACTCGTTCGCACTCACAGGCAGACAAAGGCAGACAAAGGCATTGGTCAGCGGGGTTTGATTGTTTTACTGTGATCATTGAATTGATATTGAAAAGGTACGACACGGTAATCGGATAGCTACCTCCTGATTCAATATTTGAATTATTGAATTCATATATCTACTTGAGCACAACCGTTCCCTCCTCTCTGTCCGGTCCGCATTCATAACAACGGGAAAGAGTGGTCAACCAGTGAACTTCACTCACTTTCTAATGACTTCTCTAACAAGGAAGGCTACTGCTCCGCCAGAGATCACCATGCACAGAGCAAGTAAGAGTCTTTTTTCTTGTGTTTTCAAAATTCCAACCTGTTGAGACTTGAGAGAGAGAGAGAAAGAGAGAGGTCGTCATGCATCAACAACCTCAAGACCAACAGCCACATTTCTTTCGGGGTTGTTGCTTTTTTTTCACAGTACATGAAAGCAGTAATACCACTAACTGTACCGGTAGTTGTACCGGTGGGCCTTCGAAATGCAAACTCGGTCTGGATTTTGCGGGTCTCTCTCTCTCTCTCTCTCTCTCTCTCAAGACGTCAAGGTCTGCTGCAGGTCGGTCGTGAACCACATGCGCCATGCTTCCTCCAGCACGCGCGGCAACTTCGAGGGGAAAGTGTGTGAAGGACTCGGCCGGCAATGTGAATTCTCTGTGGTTTAATTGAAAGAATGAGTTGAAGGTTTTTTTATTTCCTATTGTGGCATTGCCAAAAAGAGACAGGTGTGAGTGTGTGAATGTGTGCGTGCAGGCAAGAACCCAGCCACAGGCATGCATGCATAGAAACCTCGCGAAGAGAGGTTACAGCGCACCACCTTCACCTTCACCACGAGGAACTGTCTTCCGGCTGTTTTTCTCACACACCGCGACATGATGATCCGAGGGTGAACGGTTAGCCGCGCAGAAACGGGCTTTGTTTGAAAAGGAAAAGACATCCTGACGCAGGACTTTCCGGCTCCAAAGACGACAACGTTCCGGAATTGTGTAGATGGGATTCGTGTGCTGGTTTGTTGTTGCGGTCTGAGGGTTTTCAGTGCGTGTCTGTTGAGTAGACCTTGAAAATGTAGCCAATGGAAAACTTCACATGCAGGAATTCGGAGAGAATTTTGGCATTCCGCAGGTGCAACCACTTAAAAGCTTGTGACAGGGAGCGATACAACAGGCTAGCAGACAGACAAACAGACAGACAAACAGACAGACAGACAGACAGACAGACAGATAGACATACAGACAGAGAGACAGAGAGACGGACAGGCAGACAGATAGTTATACAGGCAGACAGACAGACAGACAGATAGACAGACCGAGAGACAAACAGAGATAGACAAAACAATTCGGAGCAGACCATTTAGGCGTATTTTGTTTGGTAACCCTCGGACTAAACTTGGATTTCGAAGAGGTATAAACGGTTCCTCTAAGCGACCATTAAACTGATGAGAAACTTATGGAAATCTGAAAAATCCGAGCGCTACTGTCCGTGTCTGATCAACACATTAGTGACCCAATTTGGTCGTCAGTCTTCATGCCAATGGATCAGACACCCCGAAGACCCATAAATCATCACTTCTTACTGCAGTAGCTCGTGTTTTTTCGTCGACTTTCGTGTGTCAGATAATCCCTAGCAAAACTCACACCATCACCGCGTAACACTTTAGAACCTTCATGGGGATTGTCTGCGTTGGAGGTGTGAGGGAAGCTGCACTGTGCGTGAGCACAACCACTGCCACAGAATTAAAAAAACCCTCCCACCACGGAAAAATATCAACAAAAGCCGCTTCTGTCCGTGTGCCGGAGAGATGACAAGCAACGCGAAGACCAGCGGTCGTGTAAACCCTTCCAGCTACTGTCGTGTGGCCAGTCTGTCTGTCTGCCTGCCTGCCGCGCTGTCTGTTTCTGTCCGTCTGTGCCTGTCTGTCATCTGTCTGTCGCCATTCAGGCACACGCGTGGCGAATCAATATTTTATATGCTGAGACACCCAATTTTGTTGAACCGGATCTGTCTGGTGTTACCACAACACACAGACACACACAGCGCGGAGAAAAAAGCGACGGCCACGAACGACGACGACTCATCCTAAGTGTATACGATGATCGCAGACCCCCGCAAAGACAGTGCCGTACTGGTCATCCCGGAACATTACACAATTAAAACTGCAACTGTCTGTCTGTCTGTCTGTCTGTCTGTCTGAAACGCTACTTTTTCCTCCTGATATTTGAGTGGGTTGAGGAAAATTAGTCATACAGCGCAGACACACACATACGACCAAACAAGACAGTCAGACAGACATGCTCCGGTTCTTCCGTAATAACGCTGTGTGGTTGTGGAGGAAGAGACACGTCAAACCCGTC